>JAQQSK010003889.1:0-84699 GCA_028658325.1 Potorous gilbertii | reverse complement strand
TAGCCTTCTGAGCCTGAGCACATTCTCTGAAATCTCAATGGAAGTGCATTTAATTTTTTTAAACAGCCAAATGCCATTCAGAGGCAAGTCTTGAATAATGGGACGACAACATTTGGGGTAAAAAAGCTAGGTATGAACAGAAGATAAAAATAGCTTCCTCCTTGTGTGGACGGTGCATGGACTCAGAAGGTGATATCCAAAGAGGTGTTCTGAAAATGTTTGGAGAGAAAGCAGCATCATTAGAATTGGCTGAGAGTCACTGAGGCATAGCCCATCAAGGAGGGAGGTCAATGAATCTAGCTCCTTCCTATAAAAGTGGAGGAAATTGAGGTGTGGGGTAGGCAGAGAGAATAAGCACTTGTTAAACGCCTATTGCGTGCTGGGCAATGTGCCAATCACTTTACAAATATTATCTCATTTGATCATTGTAACAACTCTGAAAGATAGGCACCATTATTAATATCTTCTTTCTACAGAGGAGGTACTGAAATAGATATAGGTTAAATGACTTGCCTACACAGCTAGAAGTGTCTGAGGTCAGATACCAGAGAGAGGAAATAAATTGCCAGGAGTCACACAGTAAAAGGAAGTGTGAGCCATAGAACTCTTGTTTCCAGACCCTTATTCTAATGTTCCTTTCACTACAATGTCCAGGTAATTCTGGAATTGCTGAATCCAGCTGTGTAGTGGCAATGTGATATATATAGCACCTACGGCAGCTAAGACTACACCAGCACAGTCCTGAATCGCAAAATATAACAGACTCTCCACATGGAAGACAAAACCAAAACATTTATTCAAACACCAGAAAGCCCAATCCCAACCCCAGAAAGCTCAATTCATCATAGCAACAAAGAAATCCATCATAGTAACCAAGAAGTCTATACACATTATCAGGCAGAAATCAGCTCTCTTAACAAATCACAAACAAGCTCTCCTACTCAGGCTAATTGCTGACTTTCTCTCTTCCAGTTCTGACTAGTCTGACCAACTTTGTGTCAGCTCTGCTCTAGGTCCTCCTCTTCCTGTTCCACCCCTTTCTATTCCACTCATTCAGCAAGCTCCTGCCACCACAGACTCATGTGTCTCAGGCTTCCATGTGACTCAGGCAGGTCACATGGGCCTATTAATGGATAGAAAAGATCTTCCCATTTCATTAAAAATACATTAATCCCATAAAAATACATTAACAATACAAGTTGGCAAGACCTAATGATGCACAACCTGTATCTGAGTCAGGTCTATCCCATAGCATCATAGGGTTAGAAGTGGAAGAAACTGTACAGGGCAAGTAAGTCCCTTTATTTTACAGCTGAGGAATGGAGGCCCACAAAAGGTTATGTTTATGTCCAAGGTCACATGGGTGGTAAATGGCAGAACTGGGGTTTGAACTTAGACAGACAGAGATGGACAGACTGACAGACAGGTAGATGGACAGATTTCCTGACGTTATAATTTCATCATCAGGGAGCTCCAGTATATTATGTGGAATATGTGTGCATATACAGGCATATGCTACACACAAAGATATTTATATCAATCTATACTTATGACCTTCTCCCTTCAAAAGTTCTGGCACTTACCCAGTCCCAATGATCAGCTTGTTATACTGTGGCATGCTTATGAAATCTGTCACCCATTTAGATTTCCGGTTGACGGCTTTGTGCTAAAACATCAAAGACATTAATTATATCCCACTATATTTATTTTAAAGGACAGAACAGTTTCAGATGTCACTGTAGACATTCTTATTTCTAAAACATATTCAGCATCTCAGGCTACTCATTTAATTGATCTCCTTTAAGATAAAGAGGGTTATTAAATATTCTGATGGTCATAGGCAATACTCAGATGGATCTGTGATGTCATCAGATTGGACATTCTGATACAGATTGCACCTCCTCCACACCTGCCCCTCTCATGCAACTCTTGTCTATGTCCTCCCAAAATATCTTCATAGAGGTCTGTCAAATGTGACAAGGGCCTGCTTCAATTTCTCCTGACATTTCAGGGATACTCACTAGTGAACTGGTTATCCAACAATTAGTTACTTCTCATCACTGAACCAATCCATCTTTTTCAATCGTATACTTCCCTTATGAAGTTCATTCCTCTGGTTCCTTTTTGAAGACATAAAGATGTTACAGGGGAGCTATCTCATAGGGAATAGAGTATGTTGAGGTATAGTTTAAGCAGGTCTGGACCTGCAAACTGCCCTAGAACTTCTGGGGACCCAACTTGTAAACCTGCAAGCACTGAGTTGAGGAGAAAGCCCAGGGCATTTTTTATGCCTAGTCATTATATACTGTTTCCTGTTCACACCCTCCATTGCCCTCTGTGTGATGGTCATTTTGATGACATAAGTGTTCCAAGACCCAAAACTACAGAATAGCACCAGTAGCATACTGGTATTAAAAAGATGGATTTTGTTTCTGGATGAAGTTTAGGCTTATTAAGAGAGCTTTGCAATTTCCCAAAGGTAATCCTGCCCATTCTAGGCTCCCTATTTCATTCTAGGCTCAACTCATTGTCCACTTACGCTATCTGTCCAAGATGTAGATATGCATACACATTATATATGAACACAATACATATATAAATGTGTGTCTGTGTGTGGAGAGTGAGAGAGAGAGAGAGAGAGAGAGAGAGAGAGAGAGAGGGAGGGAGGGAGGGAGTTGTATCACTTAATATGTAATAAACCCTTTGATACTTGGAGGCTGACCTGACATAGATTTTTTTTTCTCTTTAATAAGGACAAAACAAGAAAATAGGGACTTCAGCTATAACAAGAGGAATTTAATATTATATTTGAAGAAGAACTTGCTGACTGTGAACACCACTACCTTAGTGGGTTAGGTTGCTCAGGGACATTGGGGAGAAGTAACTTCTAAGGACTTTAAAAAAAGACTAGGCAGTTCAAGTACAATCATGTTTGGAGGCAGGAGAATAGTCCAAATGAACTTCTAAGATCTTTTCGGCTTCAATCTCTATGATTCAGTGATAAATTTCCTGATGAGAAACTCTGGCAAAGAGCTAGCTATGCTTGAAATGACCATTAAGAAGAGAAAAAACTTAAGAATTCTTTCCATTTGTCTATTCTTAAGACATATGATAAATTACACGCAGTGCCATCATGTGTAATGTATCATTCAATCTGATTTTATAAGTGAAACGAAGCGTTGTCTTGTACTATGCACTGAACTCATCCTTTAGTTGGCATTCTCTAGACTGGCACATTCCTATATGAATATATTATATTCAAGGACACCATTCATGTAATCATGCTACTTAAAAAGCAGTTTGAAATTGCAAATAAAATCAAACTGTCGTACTCAGCATTCCTATCAAAAGAAAATCACATACGAAAACCAGCTTTCTTCTTTTCAATGTCAGCTGTGGAGACCAGAAAGAAATGACTCCATCTTCTCCCATCATGATTAAGGTATCATTAGGCAGAGAGAAAATGCGAAGGACAGGTCCACTGTGAGACAGCCCCCGTGACAATGCAGGCATGACGAAGTAAACCTCCTTCTGCCGGGCCATTGAGTCGGCCTGCTCTGAATACTCTAACTGTAGGTAGGTACAGAAGTCATCCTAAAAGAAAAAGGAATTCTCTATCAGTCATCTTTCTGGCTCCCACAAATTCTCTCCATCACTGAGTCTTGAATTAGACATTGCTTTAAGGCCTTAACTTGCCATTAAATTACTATCATTAGCTCATTAGCATTGCTGCAAACATTATTGGGTTAAAAAATAAGGTGTCTCTTTAAGACTGGCCTCTAGCTACTCTCGACTTGTCTTTCTCTCTACCATCCGCCCCCATTATGTCTCTATTTTTCTTTAAAGGAAACTCAGATTCTTAGGAAGATATTAAGATATTGGAAGAAAGGGATTCAGACTCACTTATCCAAATATACTCTCATATTCTGGCTCTGGAATGATTTGAACACTCAGCTGTCCTTTTTCATCAGAATATTGCAGGGCTCCCAGAACTGTGACATTTAGATGTGACAGACTCTAAGCTCCTTGAAGGCAGGGACTCTTTAACTTTTGCCTTTGTATCCCCAATGCCTAGAACACCAATAGATATCTAGTCATCACTATCTTAAGGATGAGAATTTGGGGTGCAGGGAATCAGCACTAGGGCTCACCATGCCTTCGACCACACTAGCTGGGGATGTGGAACTCCATGGATTGCCTCCACTCTCACTTTCCCCAGGTTCTCTCCTAAATCAAGCTTCATGTAAGCCAACACTTGGGGCTGCTGTACTGGGAAAAGTCACCCATGGGTGAACTACTATAAATCTACGGGCCAAACACATCCCTAATTGCCTATGGAAGTATATGGAAGTGTACACATTGACTTTAACAAAATCGTACGTAACACCCTTCATTCTTTCTCCCTTTCTTCCTTGTTCTCTCCTCTCCTGTTTTGTTTTGTCTTGCTTTTCAACAACCCCAATAACCATTCCATGGTGGGGTTCAGTCGTTTCTGTTGTGATTGCTTTGAGACCTCATGTGGGATTTTCTTACCAAAGATGCTAGAGTGGGTTGCCATTTACTTCTCCAGCTAATTTTACAGATGAGGAAACGGAGGCAAACAGGATTCAGTGACTTGCTTGAGATCACACAGCTAGTCAGTGTATAAGGCCAAATTTAAACTTACAAGAAAATTCTTCCTGACTCCAGGTCTGGCACTCTAGCTTCACCATTCCATGTGCCATCACAACCATACCTAGGACCTGGCATTGTTTGTCAATCAAGAGAATGATCTGTTCCCCCCTTTATAACCTTGACTATTAGTTGATATTTCTTCAAAGTCTATCAGAAAGGAGTAAAACGTATCATGGCAGGAAGAATTGAAAGGGATACACAGAAGAATGACTGTTCTCTGAAGAATCAAGGTGCAGTGTTAAGGGCACTGAAACAGAAATCAGAGGGCCCAGATTCAAATCGCACTCCTGATTCGAGGGCAAATGGCTTAATCTTCCTGGACCTCAGTTTCCTGTAAGTATCTTTTATTAAGTTAATAAATATTTTTTGAGTTGAATTAAATCCCAAAACAATGACACAAAAGACATGTCTATGGCAGCTGGCATTGCTCTTAAAAGGTACCAAATAGGCCTATCCTCATGTTCGCCGTTATTCACATTCAGGATTGCCAATAGTCATGGGGACCTCCTTCATTGGCTAATTTACAGTTGAAGTCCTGTCCCAAGATATAGACCTCCTAACTTTACTGTTAGAAATGCAATGGGTATCAGAAGCCTGTGCAGACACTATCAGTGTGCTAAAATGGCAACATTCACTCAGAAGACATTGGGTTCTTGCTTCAAAAGCCCTGAGCAGGCTCTGAGTCAAGCATTTTTAAAGATGATATCTCTGAACACTCAGTCAATGGAAAAAAAGCAGTTCCAAACCATGTGGTAGGCCAACACATAATGACGTGAATACTCTGGTCCTCTAGTGTCCTAGAAACAGGTTCCACATGGATGATGCTATTTTAGCAAAATGATAGTGTCTGCATGTGTGTTTTACCCCCCACAGTATTTATAACATCTAAAAAGTTTTTAAACTACAAATATTTTTCATATTAGGCTCATAGATTTAGATCTGAAAGGGATATTAGAGGTCATATAATAGAACTCTCTCATTTTACAGATGAGGATAACTGAGTCATAGTTATCACAAGTAGAACAATTTGTTCAGAATTACTTAAGCAGTAAGAAAGCCAAGATTTGCTTCCAGGTCATCTCCAAGTTGGCATGGGTAGGCAAGAGAGAGTAACTGTTAATTCTTCACAAATCTATGCATTTTATAAAGGAGGAAGAGAAGCAAAGCTAAAGAACCCATTTAGAGCCCTATATAACTTGAAACTTTTCTCACCAAGCACAAACTAACTTACCCACTGAATTCCACCAGTCTCTGCATAGTCTATTTTCATGAAAAGTTGTTCTATTTGCTCATTACTCTAGAGGGGAAGAAATGATAATCAGGGTATGCAGACTACACAGGGATAAAATACATCTACTAAGGGATAAAAGAGGCATTTAGTTACCTTCATTTCTCCTGTTTATGAATTCTATCAAATTTTAAAGAACACCTCTTACTCAAAAAGTCTGTAGATGTGTGTTCTAAAATGTTAATATGGCAATTAACCTCACTAGCATACAGGAACAAAAATTCTTCCCTAGTGAAAGACCTGATTGTAGCCTCTAACTAAAAGAAAAATGTAATGGAGGAAAGAAGTAGAACCCTTTGTATGCACTCACACCTAAAAATATCCTTGGAAAAGCAGCTTCTAATGGGATGCTAGATGGTGTAGGGATTCCTCTGGGAACAGACCTTTGACACGGTGGGATTATTTGCCTTCCAGCTTTCCCTACTTGATCTGAGGAAACTGGAAAACAAATGAGAGGTTTGGGCTTTTTTGTTTTTGTTTTTGTTTTAACCAGCCTGAGGAAAACTAAGATATTTGCAAGGGAAGTAACTTAAAACAGGAACAACACACAATCCAATTCTGGTGATCACGCATTGAGGTGACTGACTCACAGAGTAAATTTCCTCCCATTCTCCAGAAGTTTAGATTAAGTTCCAACAGGAAAAAACAATAACAAAGAAATTGCTGTAGAATGTGACCAACCAGTCCAGAGGTAACACTGCTACCCCACAAGAAATATTTGTTGAATGAGAGGTAAGTAGGTGGCACAGCAGATAAAGAGCTGGCCCTTGAGACAGGACCTTCTGCCTTCAGATCCACCTTCAGAATTTTTACTACTAGTGTGGCCCTGGACTAGGGATTAACCTCTCCATGACCCAGTTTGCTCCTATGTACATGAGGGGATTAGCCTTGATGGCCCCTAAGGTAACTTCCAGTTCTAAAGCTCTTATCCCATGAACTAAATAGATGACATATCTTCAAGAGAATGAGCCCTGGGTCCTGGTATCATATCAGAAGAACACAAGTACTGCTGGGATTGTCCAGGAACTGGGATTCCAAGCTCTTCCTCTGTAACTAACGAGCAGAATCTTAGAATTTTGAAAACCACTAGGAAGCAGCATGGAAACTCTACTGAACTCTTGAAGCATCCAGCAGAACCCAGGACAAAAAGGCATTAGGCATGATCCAAGCAGTGCAATGGGTGCAGTGGAAAGAATGTTGAAGTAGTAATCAGATCTGAGTTTGAATTCTACCAATTACTATTTGTCTGACCTTTGGCAAGTCACTTAACTAAATTTTCTTATCTGTAAAATGGGGGTGGATTGGAATTTGTTGGTTCCTAGGATCTCTTTTAATTCTAAATCTATGAACCTATTATCCCAAGAACAACTAGGGCCAATGAGAGCTAGGATATTTACTAGCATAGATCACTAACCCTCCAACAGAGAGAACAACTTTATCATAAGTGATCATACAATTTAGAGCTAGAAAGGAGCTTAGAGGTCTTCTGGTACAAATGAGGAAACTGAGGCAGAGAAGTTAATGAACTTATCAAGGTCACAAAGGTTAACTGTAGGAAAGCCTGGATCTTTGTGCAATTATTTTTCCATGGAGGTAACTCAAGTCCTGAATTGCCCCATGATCTCTCAAGCAAGAGTTTCATTTATATCATCCATACACATGGGAACAGAAGACATTATCAGCCACACTAAGTCACTTTTGGCTCCTAGGCACTCAGAGTGGGTGGGATCATCACCCTAAACTCTAGCAGAAGTATTCAGGCATTGCATGGGCCAGATGGCATTGCATTGCATCTTGCCACCAATGCAATGGTACTGATAGCACAAGTAGAGTGTGCCAGGTAGACAGTCCATTACCGTATATTAAAAACACTTGGACTCTTCAAGGAAGCTGGTTAGGACTTGTGACAGCTTGAAGCTCCTCAAAGCTAGAGAGACACCCTGGTTACTAATCAGCCCTAGAGTTCTAGAAATTCCTGAAGCTGAGAAAGCAGGAGATGAAGTAGGGCAATTGCAGGGTTTCCTGATAGGTCCGTAATAGCTTATTCCATTGGACTGGATGATCTAAAAGGATTTTTTTTCCCACTAATTCACTCTCTTTTTGGGTACTTCCTTTGGGTACTTGGAATTTCAATATATTCCCAAATTCAGAAACAATTCAGTGGGAACTTGGAAAGTTATAATCCTACTTCCTTCTCTTTTTCGATCAGCATGCTTTCTCTGTGCGATCATGCTACTGGATTTATTACAACTAGTTCTCTCACACAAAAGTAATTATTTGGTAGAATAACATATTTGTCTTTGAGTTAAAATTTTACCAAAGCAATTCATTGATTTTTAAGCCAGTATTCAATAAATATTCATTCTTATTTTCAAGGAGAAAACTGTGTATGGGAATTATTGGGCATAATCTGCCAAACTGTACTATTGCCAAGGTCAAAAGACCCAAGTTTTATATAAGTGGGAAAATATGCTAACAAGTCAGTCTGAACTGTACTATTTCCTATCCCAGCTATAGCCAATGACCTGATAAGTTGGTGCCATGGTCATTTTCCATTCTAGTCTTGGAAAGCTATGTCCAGAAAGTCAACAAACTAATTCTCTATCAGGAACAAATACTTCCAAAAGAACCTTCTATGGTTTCCTTGCAGAAGAGCTTTGCCATATCAGCATTTTAAATTAAATTTAGAAACAAATGGGGAAATGAAGGATGACTATTGGGCTGTCTGCTCTATACAATCACAATTCTAAATTACGACAGCTACTCAGAAGACTTAGTGTATTCATCTTAGCTCCACTCTCTAAGTTTCTATTCACTCCAATATTTTTACCAATTGATACAATCATATGTGCAGTAATCTGCCAGGTGAGTATTGTATATTGCCATTTTAGTTGCATGTAGTTATAATGAGTATTTGTTTTATTTTGCTCTCAGTGATACTATGTGTTGGTTTCCTAAGATGATAAAAAAATCACTTTTGTGCTTTTAAAAAAGGATGTTTGTGTTGATGCTGCAGGTTGCAAAGTTACCCTCAGCTGATTTTTATAAGGGACAACCAAAATTTTTGTTTCAGGGGAGAAATGTAGCCTGGGCTTCCAACCAAATCTGCAACATTTTGTAAGAGATCCTCCTAATTCAGGGGGAAAGTGCTTATCAAGTACTGTATGTTTTTCATCAGGGGCAAAGTTGGTGTAAGGGCTTGGAGAGGAGAGATTTTTCATGCTTCCTTTGAGAGTAAACATGTAGTGCTCTTGGGGACCAGCTCCAGACTATGAAAAGACAGACTTTGAAATCAGCAATTATGTAAAAAAAGCCAACTCCTTAAATTGTTCCTGATTTTCAGTTTGCCATTAAGACTTTGAGACACTTCCTCTTGTGTTAGAGTGTCCCACCCTCCCACTTCGAGTTGAAATATATCTCTCCCAACTGGAGAGCTAATTCACTCTGTGTATTTTCTGGTATATTCTCATCTGTATAACTTCTGATTTTTGTTTACTTCATATTAACTATTTGTGACATTCTTTTGTGTAATTGATATTTGGCAGAAAAGATTCAAAATACCAAATGTAAGATAAGGGCTATCCTCTCCCCTTCAAGGAATGTTGGTCAAAAAATCTAGCAATCTTTGGTTTTGAATTTATGTACCCCATAGGCTAGTAATATTGGGGGGTGGAAATAAGTGTATATGTATATGTGTATTCATATATATATGTATGTATATACACACGTGTGTACTATATATGTGTATATGTGTGTGTATATGTGTATGTAATTCTAGTCCAATATTTCTTCTCTCAGAAAAAATACAGATCATGGTTTCTTTTGGGGAGGTCAAGACTGCAGAGATAACTATCAGTAACTCCTGTTGAACCATCTGTCATTTAGACCTCTCACGTGGATATATACATCTAACACAGACACGCACAAACCTTGCATACATATCATGGACTTCCTGACTGATCAATCACTCTTTCCTCCTCTGTCCCTAAATATATCGAGACATTTAAAAATTCTAGAGCAGGTAGCTAGTTTGGGGTCCTTCAAAGTTTGTCATCTTCTAAAAACTCTGTTTTATTTTCATTTAAATACTCTATGGTCTTCCTATCAAATACAAGCTGCTTGAATGCTTGGGTTATTTCATTTTTCTCTTTGTATCCCCAGCACCTAATAATCAGAACATAATAGATGCCTATTGATGGGCCAATTGATTCCATTTTGGAATTCTTTCACCCAGTTTTTTATAAAAGAGGAAAATCTTCTAAATAATGAAAAATGAGAATGGTTTAAAGAATACATCTTGCAACAAATTGGAACCACAAAAACACTGACTTAAAATTTAAATTCCAATTCAAATGTGCAATTCAAATGTCTTGTTCTAGGCAAGAGACAATGGATAAATCTTTTAATTCAGAATTGTTCAAGGGTATATTCTTTCAGCTTCTAGAAGTAAGGTCACAGAAATGTGGCTATTTTTTTCCTTATAATTAAAATTTTATCATGAAGCTATACAGGGAAAAATTAAAAAGCCCCACTTCCTGGGCAACATTTACTCTTACGAAAACACCGTAAAAATCTCATTAATTTAGACCAGCAGTTTTCAAAGTATTGCTCTCTTGGGGGTCCCCAAGACCCTTTCAAGGGGCCCATTTGATCAAAACTATTTTCGTAATGATGCTAAGACATTTTAGTCTCTAACGTGGTAAATATTGATAGATATAGCTCACACACACGCAAAAGCTCTTTTTAGTGGAGGGATCCTCAATAATTTTTAAGAGTGTAAAGTGGTCCTGAGACCAAAAATTAGAGAACTGCTGATTTAGACTACTGATTTGAATTGTGAGCTTTTGTACAATGGTTGGGGTGAAGTCTACCTTTTTCCAGAAAAACCTTTCTTCATTGTTTAACATGCAAATTGAATTGCAAGGGGATTAAAAGCCTTAAACTTTTCAGAGACCTGAAAGCACTTCAGAAGGACCCACTTACCTAAAAACAATTAGTATGCTAATTACAAATCAGTCCTTAGAGAAATCTAGATCTCTAAGGACTTCTAAGCTGCACTTTATTAGCCTGGGCTGTGGCAGTATTTATGAAAAAATGATTTCATTTCTTTTAAAAAACATTCTACAAACTCAACTATATGTTAATTCAGGCTTGTCTAAGTATATAAGCACCCTAGAATTTTAATTGAAAGAGGCTGTAGAGAGATAGTACAGTATTGTATATAATTGAAACAGAACAGGGCTTGAAGTCCGGAGACTTGGATCAAATCCTGGCTTTGCCACTTCCTAGCTCTGTGACCCTGGACAAGTCAATTAATCTCTCTCAACCTCAGTTTCATCATCTTATAATGGTGAGGTTGGATTAGAAGACTTCTCAGGTCTCAGGTATAAATCCATAAACTTGGGCCTATCACTCCTTCATTGGGCCTCTTTACTTGATCCGCAAAATGAAAAGGTTTGACTCCATGATCTAGGAAATAGGTTCCCAAAATGGATGATAAGGGGTGCTGAAACCATCGAGGGAGGCAGTAGTAGTCTGGGGAGCGACTGGGAAGGTGTTAAATAAAAATAAGGGGGTGGTGAAAGCACGAGGAGAGAAGGTAAAATTTTGAAAAGCCCATGTTTCATCTGTTGCGTAACAATTAAAACTGAAGTGATTACACTATTTTCCAAATAGAGGCACAAAGTACAAGTTGTAACCAGTCAGTGTTCAAATCCCATGACAGGTCTTAACAAGTGAGTGTTGGCAAGTGAGGATGTTCTACCTTGTGGAGAAGTCCAGCATGCATCTACATGGATATATGCAGGTAATAACTTATTTATAATATGATACTGTATGGTTACATGATGCACAATTGCATCATCAAAATTTAAATGAAGGAAAAAACTCCACAAATTTACAACAAATTATTAAATTTAAGATGTCAGTTTTTAAAAACAAATTTCAAATTTTTTAAATGATGTAAATTTTTTTTAAAAATTAAAAGATTAAAGAAAGTAGATTTCCAGTGGGGTGCTGAGTAATTTTTTTTTAAGGAGGCAGTAGGTCAAATAAGTTTGGGAACTCTGGGTCCCTTATGACTTTACTACCTTATAAACATGCATCTAGGTCAATTAGGGTTAGAATTTCAATCCTCCAACTTTAGAAAATATACACTTACTTTGTTAGGTGACTTCACACATTTCTTCATTATCCATATGAACATGTCCATGTCCAAGAATTTTTTACCTCTTTTTTTGAATTCCTAGAAGTAAAAAAATGATAGTGAGTTAGGAGGGATAAGCAATGACCTTCTGTTAAGTCTAAGATCCAGTCTCTGACTCTGATCTATTCAATTAAATGGACTAGCTGCCCACTTCTGAAACACTATCATCTCCTTAGATGAAGTTTCATGATGTTTCTATGTCCTGGTAGTAAACAAAGAAGTCCTTAAGAGCTGAGGGGTCAAACTCATAGCTTCATGCTTTCACAACACTCTCAAGTTGCAATAAAAAAAGTAAAAATACAATGAAACATAGATAATGTTATTATATGGTTTTCTAAATCAATATGCTATGGCAGGGATCTTTTTGTATGGTTTGGTGGCTTCTATTTCTATCTGAGTTTGATATCTCTGATTCAATAAGGGGACCCCATAAGCATGGCCACATCTCACCTTCCCTCCATACTCATAAGACAATTAGGATTCTTTCTTCATTTTTATTTTGAATTTAAACAAGGCAAAAAACCGGAAACTAGTTTTGGTTCCAATACCAAAAGACAGGAAAGAAGACTTCTTGTTTAACAAGTTTCAAAAGCTTCCACTGGACAGTTCTCACCTGAAAGGCTATGTTTAGTTTTTTCAGATCTTCCAGGGTCACTTGATGTTCAATCTTGTTGAAAGAAAAAGGAGAGAAATTTTGAAAGAATGATGAACAGTAATATTTTGCTCATGAAATAAATATTAATTGAACTACCAATAACTACATAAACGCTTGTTTATTTTCTATAAAATGCCATAAACTGTTCTTTTTAAAGAAATTTTATAATTACATATAGCTCTGTAAAGTTAGATTGGGATGTTCTGAAAAATTTTTGAAAAAGTTCTCTCAGTTTTCTTTGTTTCTATTTTATTTCCTAGCCTCAATTCTATTACAAAAGCTCCACTTCTTCCCTTTGACTACAAGAGTGGAGAAGGGGGTAGGGATGGGAGAGACTGTACTGGGTATGGAAAAGAGAGGGAGAGAAAACAGGGAAAGAAGAAAGAGCTGAACAGAGGGATGATGAAAACTCTTTTCCATCTCATCCACCACAGAAACTTCTCTTTGCCACCAGTGACCTTGTACCTGGAACCACTCTCTCCTTCCATGTTGCCTGAATTCATCTTACCAAGCATCCTGTCTCTGGAGGTTTGAGCACTGGAACCAAAGACATATAAACACCAATACAATTTCTCCTGATAACAACTGACATTTATAGCATATTTTACATATGATAACTCATTAAAGTCTAGTAACAACCCGTTTAACAACTTACAGATAAATAAACTAAGGCTCAGAGAAATTACATGATTTGTCCATGGTCACACATAGGGTTAAACTATGACTCCAAATCCAGTCCTATATCATGATACAGGAATGGGGAGAGGGGGAAAGGAGAAAAAAATTTAATGACTGAAAAAGCATTTCCCAAACAATTCCTATGTGCCAGGTACTGTGCTAAGTTTTATGGTACAAACTCCAAAATTCTTTCGTCATCCTTACACTACACTAGCTTATGCAGACAGAAAGTCCTCAAACTGCTGACTTTGAAAAAAATAAACAAAGTGTCACTAGGGGACCTATCTAGCTCGCCCAGGCCATAAAGTTAGACTTCAGTTATTTCTATCATCTTAGCTGCGCTCAGTCCAAGGCAGCCCAAGGCAGAAGAGGCCAGAGAATGAGGGAATTGTTCATTTCACCAGCAGGGTCATTTTCTGAAAACCGTGTGCTTGTTATCACAGTCCCTACGGGGAAGTAGTACTTACTCAGTGATCCCAAGACCAAATCTGAAGCTATTAGTACACTCCTAGTCTTGCAAGAGTGAAAACCATTTATGAGTCCTTTCTCGAAGGACTGAGTTAAATTTCCTCTCCTTCCCCCAAAGCCCGCACAATGTTCATCACGCTAATGTTCTTAATTGCTGCTTAATAAATGCTTATCCAGGAACAAAACCAGCTATCTCCCAAGTAAAACAGTCATATTATTGGGGTTCAGAGAAAAGAAAGAGCAATGCTGAGGTTTCTGCTTAAAACTGATGGGCCAACTACTTTGAGGTGAGAAGAATTCAAGATTAAAGTTTAAAACATTAAAGGAGTTGGTTGGGGGAAGGGCCTTAGCTTTGTGCAAGTGTGAAATGTGAAAGGTTATGATGTGATGTTGATAGGCTCTCTCCCCGACATAAGAAAAACATTACTGCAGTCAGAATTCAAATGGCCCTCGGATCAAATTTTATGTACAGTCCAAAAAAACAGCTTATGGCTTAAGCCACTGACATCTGGTTTCGAATACAGCACATATGAGAAAAATCAGCCTTTGTTCTGGGTTTTAACAAGGAGCTGGCTGAAGGCTTTGAGAGGATATGACTTCTAGTCATGAGTCTTGAGATATGAAAGGCCCAGGAAAGACGGGGGAATACGAGTGGTAGAAAGAGACAATTGTTTCAAGACTTTCTCGTTCTCTTCCTTGAACCCTACAGCTCTAGGTCTAAGATCCACTCATCTTTCCTCCTTCCTTATCTCCACCCTTCCCCTATTCTACCATGATTTCTAAAAATTCCAGAAATTTTATTTCATCTAATTTAATTCCACACTGCCAGAAAGTGTGTATTTTTCTCATTTTTTCCCTGAGATTTCACATCTTTAAATATACTAAATATCATAATTCTATCCACAAACCAAAATAAACACAATTGATTTTATATTCCTAAAATAAAACATGACCTTACCTGTTCACACTCTAAAACGTATTGCTTATTGACTGTGAAGTCAGAGAACTTGGGTTCAAGTCCCACTCTGATGCTTGCTGCCTATATGACTTTAGACAAGTGACAACCCCTTAGACCTCAGTTTCCTCACCTGTAAAATGGGGGAGGAGGTCTAGATGGCCTCTGAGAAGGCCTGCAGCTCTAGGTCTATGATCCACCCATCTTTCTTGCTTCCTTATCTTCACCCTTCCCCTGCTCTACCATGATTTCCAAAAATTCCAGAAATTTTATTTCATTTCATCTAATTTAATTCCAAGCTGCCAGAAATTTGGCACCTTTAATCAAGTCTCTTGACTTGAAGTTTATTTCACCTTGCTGTGTCAACTACAGTGGAAGACATGCTGATTCCACTCAGAAGACCTGAGTTCAAACCCTACCCCCCTTTGCCCCACATGTCCTACAAGCTGCTTAATCTTCACAGGTGATAGTTTCCTTATTAATAAAATGAAAAGGTTGGAGTAACTGTCCTCTAAGATCCTTCCCAGCTATAAATCAATGATCACATTCCTCCTTACCTGCCCATTTTAGGGAGAAAGAGATAAGGCCACCACATCTTAATATTCTGGACGCCACAACTAAGTGTGGAGCAATAGCTTTGGCATCTGTGTGAACAGCAAGCCCAGGTGTGGGAATAAAGTCCTGGACATAGCTGTGCATTTATGTAGTAAAGGGCTTTAGAACTCCCACTTACCAATTTATTCCCCTCCAATCCATCCTCCACAGAGCTGCCAGAATAGTCTCCCTAAAGAGTAGGTCTGACCATAGAACTTCCCAGCTCTGGGATCTTCAGCCACCTCCTATTTTTTCTAAGGGAAAATAAAAACTCCTTTGCTGGAATTTAAAGTCCTATAAAATCTGGCTCTGAGGCAGCGAGGTGGCAAAGTAGATCTAGTGCAGGGCCCAAAGTCAAGAAGATTCATCTTCCTGAGTTCAAATCCAACCTCAGACACTTACCAGTTGTGTGACCCAGGGAAAGTCACTTAACCTTGCTTGCCTCAGTTTCCTCATCTGTAAAATGAACAGGCGAAGGAAATAACAAACCACTCCAGTACCTTTACCAAGAAAACCCCTAATGGGGTCACAAAGAGTCGGACACTACAGAACAACCACAACAAAATCTCCAGCCTACCTTTCTAGAAATTTCACATTAAATCCTCTTCAGGCATTCTATATTTGGACCAAAATGGCTTACTTGCCATTGCCCCAACTTAAATTCTGTCTCTTGCCTCTGTTCTTTTGTCCAGGCTGTGCCTTCTCTCATCTGTCTTTTAGAAACTTTAGATTCCTTCAAAATTTAGTTCAGGTGCTGCTGCCTTCTAAATAAAGCCTTTTCTGAACCTTCTCTGGAGCACCACACTTGTTAGTACCCTTTTCCTCCTCACATTATCTAGTATTCAGATATGACCTTCCCTATTGGAAAGTGTGCCAGATTTAGAGGAAGAGTTCAAATCCTGGCTATGTCTGTATGACTTCCTATAGAGCCTTGGGTAAGTCACTTTACATCCTTAACTTAATAAGGATGTTGACCTTAGATGACCCCTAAGATCCTTTCCAGATCTAAAATGATGCTTCCAACATCCTAGACTGTTAAATTCCTTGAGAGTAAGGACTGTTTCATATTTTTGCTTTTTATCTTTGAATCTCCAGGCTTAGCACTGTACCTTGCACAAAGGATGTGCAGATAAATGCTGTTTGAACTGAACTAAAAGTATCAAATGCCACCTCTTGTTCTCAGTTTCTTCCTGTGATCCTTGCCTTCTCAATTTTCTCTTCTTCCTCCCTGTGAATCCAATTCTCTTTTCACTGGGTACCTCACTTATAGCTAACTACATCCAGAAGTGACTACTATTTCTTCTTCTTTCTTCTCCTTCTCTTTCTCCTTCTTCATCTTTCTTCTTCTTCTTCTCTTTCTCCTTCTTCTTCCTCTTCATCTTCTGAAGTGATTTCCAATCCAATCTAATCCAGTCAAACAAATATGGTAATTATGTGCAATGTATTGGGTACAAGAAATAAAAGATATTACAAGGAAGTGTGTGATATCAAAGATCTTACAGTGTAGAAAAGAGATAAGACAACCCCAAAGATTACAATAATATCCTATAGAATGCTAAAAGCATATGAGAGATCACTATAGCCTAGAACAGAGAGATGGCCTTGACCTTAGGAAAGGTCTGGGTCCAGGTCCTGTCCTTGCCCCCTATTAGCTGTGTGTGACAAGTCATGGACCTCTCATAGCCTGAGACAGCTCTCTAAAACTGTAGCTGTGGAGAAGGTGCCCATCAATTCAACTCATTAGCAAAATTTCTCACTGGGAGCTCTCTTCACCTATGAAATCACAGGTCTGATTCAAAAAAAAGTTCACTGGAAGTTCAAGCAGACTTCCTTGAAGGCTCTGAGAGGAGTGAGCTCATTTCTAAGCCTAAGCCAGGGTAAGGGGAAGATGGGTTTTCTGGAGGAAGTGATGCCCAAAAATGCCTCCAACCCTACCACAGAAAGAATTTCTTTTTAAAATGAAGTAGAGAGAGCCATTGGAGGCTTAACCAAGTGATTACTCTCCCTGTAAAATCATGTTACCCATGTTCCCTGCTTGCAGCCAAAGTAGGACAAGTTCTTAAATCTCAGTGAACTCATAAAATTTTCAGATGTCATGACAGAAAGAGAAAAATATCTTATGATCATTACCCAACTTCCTTTGAAAAGTTTGCAATATAAATAAGTTTTGAAACACCACAGCTACAAAAACAAGGGAATTACTGTGCTGTTCCCTGGAAATATAAATCAGACCTTCACATAATTGCCTGTTGTTTGTTTTTGCTTTTTTTTAATTTGGAACATAACACAGGGAAAACATATGTCCCTCTGTGTCCTCCAATGCCTGGCAGGGTTTGAAAATTCATAACTGCCACCAGACACAAGTCATATTAGTGCTAAAAGGCCTGAATGACTATTTTCTTAAAAAGAAAAAAGGAGGGAAAAGTGCCTTGAAATCATAGCCAAGCTATCCCCAGCCACATGACAGTCATAAATATGTCAAACATTTTTCTTCTCAGACATCTCCTGCCCAGCTGAAAATTGAATGGAATTGTAAGGGAAACAAAATGAGGTTTTATTTGGAACAGGGGAAAGAGTGCTGGCTTTGGAGTCAGGAAACCTGAATTTCAATTCTGTCTCATTTACTATCTGTGTGAATATCACTTAAACTCTCTGGGCCTCAGTTTACTCATCTGTAAAATGAAAGGTTAAACTAAATGGCCCCTAAAGTATCTTCCAGTTTTAAGTCTATGATTCCATGATGTGTCTTTGGGTCTTAGTTTCTTCATCTGAAAAATGAGAGGATTGGACGAGATGATCTCTAATATCCCTTTAAATTCTGATTTTTTTTTTATCTATAGGTTCTTCTCCTTAGATTTTTAAAAACTATCTTTCTCAATTAACAAGCATTTTTTAGTTTCTTCTACTTTCTTTCTTTCCCCTCCAATGAAAAGAAAAAGCCTGGTAATAGATATGCATAAACTAGTGAAAACAAATTCCAATATTGGCCATATCCAAAAATGTATGTCTCACTCTGCATATTTAGTCCAGGAGGTTAGGTAGTATTCTTCATTATTGACTCTCTGGAATCCTAATTGATCACTGCATTGAATAGAATTCTTAAATCTTTCAATATTGTTTGTTTGTTTTTTAATTGTCTTTTTTTATTGCATTTATTTATTTATTTTTAGATTTCAACATTCATTTCCATAAAATTTTTGAGTTCTAATTTTTCTCCCCATCTCTCCCCTCCCCCCACCCCATAATATCTTGCATTCTGATTACCTCTTTCCTCAATGTACCCTCCCTTCTATCACACTCCACCCTTCCCTTATCCCCATCTTCTCTATTTTCTTGTAGGGCATGATAAATTTCTATACTCCATTACCTGTGTTTCTTATTGCCCAGTTATATGCAATAATAATTCTCAACATTCATTTCTAATACTTTGAATTCCAACTTCTCTCCCTTCTTCCTTCCCTACTCATTCCCACTGAGAAGGCAAGCAATTCAATACAGGCTAGACTTCCATAATAATCATGTTGTGTAATACTAACTATATTGCCCGCTATCTTACCCTGTCCCCCTCCTTTTTTATTCTCTCATTTGACCTTGTCCACTCCCAAAAGTGTTTACTTCTAGTTACTCCCTTCTCCCATTTGCCCTCCCTTCTACCATCCCTCTCACCCTACTTGTCCCCTCTTCCTCTACTTTCCTATAGTTTAAAATAGATTTTCACACCAAATTTAGTGAGCATGTTATTCCCTCGTTAAGCCATATGTGAAGGGGATAAGCTTCACTTATCCCCTCTCATCTTCTCCCTTTTCTCCTCCATTGAACAAGATTTTTCTTATTTCTTTTATGAGTTGTAGCATGCCCCATTCCATTTCTCTCTTTCACCTCCCAGCATTTTTTTCCTCCCTCACCCCTTAATTTTTATTTTTTTTTATAGATATCTACTCTTCTGATTCAACTCAACCTGTACTCTCTGTCTGTATGTGTGTGTGTATGTATGCATATGTATGTATATAATCCCTCCACCTACCCAAATACTGAGAAAAGTCTTAAGTTACAAATATTATCTTTCCACATAGGAATGTAAAGTTCAGCTTTAGAAAATCTTTTATGATTTCTCTTTCCTGTTTACCTTTTCTTGCTTCTCTTGATTCTTGTGTTTGAAAGTCAAATTTTCTATACAGTTCTGGTCTTTTCATCATGAATGCTTGAAAGTCCCCTATATCATTGAATGACTATTTATTTGCTTGAAGTATTATACTCACATTTGCTGGGTAGGTGATTCTTGGTTTTAATCCCAGTTCCTTTAACTTCTGGAATATCCTGTTCCAAGCCCTTTGATCCCTTAACGTAGAAGCTGCCAGATTCTGTGTTAAACTGATTGTATTTCCACAATACACAAATTGTTTCTTTCTAACTGCTTGTAGTATTTTTTGCTTGACCTGGAAACTGAAATTTGGCCACAATATTCCTAGGAGTTTCTCTCTTCAGGGCTCTTTCAGGAGGTGATCAGTGTATTCTTTCAATATTTATTTTTTTCCCCCTGGTTCTAGAATATCAGGGCAGTTTTCTTTGATAATTTCATGGAAGATAATGTCTATGCTCTTTTTTTTGATCATGGCTTTCAGATAGTCCCAAAATTTTTAAATTGTCTCCCCTGGATCTACTTTCCAGGTCAGTTGTTTTTCCAATGAGATGTTTCATATTATCTTCTATTTTTTCAAAATTTTGGTTTTGTTTTCTAACTTCTTGGTTTATCTCATAGTCATTAGCTTCCCTGAACTTGATTCTCTCTTTTAAAGAACTATTTTGTTCAGTGAGATTTTGAACCTTCTTTTCCATTTGGCTAATTCTGTTTTTTAAAGCCTCCTTCTCCTCATTGGGTTTTTGGACCTCTTTTTCCAATTGAGCTAGCCTCTTTTTAAAGGTGTTATTTTCCTCAGCATTTTTTTGGTTCTCCTTTCATAGGCTGTTGACATGCTTTTCAAGATCTTCTATGGCCTGAGTCGATTTCATATTCACTTTAGAGGTACTGGAGGCAGAGGCCTTGATTTCCACTGACAGTATGCCTTGTTCTTCCTCTTCCTCATGAAAGGATTGAAGGAGACACCTGTTCACCAAGAAAGTATCCTTCTATGGTCTTATTTTTTTTCCCTTTTTGGGCATTTTCCCAGTCAGTTACTTGACTTCTGAATCCTTTGTCCAGAGGAGGGTCCCAGTGCTCCTCCTCTCCCCAGTACCATGCTCAAGGCTGAGATTCAGATCAGTGGCTCAACTCCCCCAGGGGCTTTAAGCTGAGCTGCCTGGACAACGGACCCAGGCTGCTTCCACATAGCCACCCACCACCAGTTACTACTGCCACTGGGGCCAGTGCTGGGGGAACCCTGTTCCCCTCTCTCTCAGCTGGGAAAGCTCTCCCACACTGACCTTTGGAGCTTTCTTTATCACTTACGAGTTGAGGGATCTGGGACCTTTCCTGCTGGTAATTCTGCCCCAGAGGTCTGTTCAGATCCTGTTCCTTCCAGTGCTGCACAGCCAGGGCTGGGCTCCATTCCACTGAGCATCCTATGAGAATAACTTTTCCTGTCAGACTTCCAGGTTACCTTTGGCCGGAAACCTCTTTCACTCTGTTGTTCTGTGGCTTCTGCTGCTCTAGAATTTGTTGAGAGTCATTTTTACAGATATTTTGTGGGCTGTGGAGGAAGCACTAGAGTATATGCATCTTTCTGCTCTGCCATCTTGGCTCTGCCCCTCCCCACAGCAATATTGCTGTTTTTTTACATTTCTTTTGTTACAGCATAAATTGTTGTCCTAGTTCTGCTCATTTCATTCTGCATCAGTTCATGAAAGTTTTCTCATGTCTCTCTGAAACTCTCTTTCATCATTCTTTGTAGTTCAATAATATTTCATTACATTCAAATATCATTAATTTGTTCAGCCATTCCCCAACTGATGGGCATCCCCTTAGTTTCCAGTTCTTTGCCACCACAAAAAGAGCTGTTCTAAAGTTTTTGTATATACTGAACTTGACTGGTGATAGTGCAAGTAGAAAGGAGGTGAACCATTGTGAGATATTATAAAGGTATACTGAGTAGGACTTTCCAAATGATAGGATATAGATGATCAGAGAAAGGAAATTATCAAAAATGATTCCAAAGAACTAAACCTAAATAAATGGAAGTATGGTGGTATCATCAACACAAATTAGAAGAAGGTTTAGATTGTTGCTCTTTCTTCATTCTTGAAGAGGACCAATGACATCGGGAGGGTGATGTCTGAACTTGCAAGTGGATTAGATTTAAGTGAGGCGGGACTATGCAAAGTCATCAACCTCACTCTTTCCTTGAGAGTCATCTGAGTTTAGTGACAAGATATAGGTCAGCTCAAGTGGTGATATCCCTAGATGCAGCAGGAGACCTTGGCCTTTTTAAGCAAAGGTCTTTCCCAGGTCTCAGTTTGTGTGAGGCAACACCCATTCAATGATTTAAGGCTAGATAAGAATTAAGGCAAAAGATGGCCTAGCTTACCTCCACAAAAGAATCAGTCTAGAAGGAAAATATCCTGAGTTTCTGGCTAGAACAGAAATAATTACTATTTACATTCACTCTGAGTCCTCAAAATCCAAATAATGAGCAAGTGAAGCTTGGGCTAAGACCTATTATTGACCAAATCCATGAGAGTCAGAGTGATTTGGGTTTAAAGGTATAGTCAAGTAGCTCCATTTAAATCCCAATGGACTTTATCCAGACCTGGTTTTTCAGAGCTCTGTTTCAAGAAATCATAAATGAAAACTCCATGAGACAAAAGAATTTCCCAGTTTTGAGATGAAAAAACAACGATAGAATAAATAACTAGGGAAGAAAAAAAAACCTTGCCCCCAAGATACCTTGCAAGGCTCAAGAAAATTTATATTCCTTTGGACAGAGCACCCATGTGTAAAGGTATGATTTGCCATGTGGATAGAGGAAGGAAGAAAGAAAGGAAAGAAGGAATGAAGGAAGAAGGAAAGAAGGAAGAAAAAAGGTCTCTTCAATTATGTTCCTTTTTCTCTCACATTGAAACAATGTCTGGAGATCAGAATTATCTTAGTGATTAGGAAAACTGACTATTCTTTCTGACCACCTTGTGTGGCCCAAGCCCATTTCCCCTACCTTCTGTCTTGAAGTATGACTCTCTGTCTACTCATAACTTTGGTTCTACTACTTATCAGAAGAAGTTGCCTTGAACCAGCCCAGGGAATGGGACAGGAAAATAACTGAGGCCATTGCCTCAGAGGAGCTGTGAAAAAAGTTTCTCTTTCACATCTGATTCAGTTATGTCCAGGGGAATCCATGACAGTCTGGATTCATATGGCTTACCCTTTTCCCTGCTTTTGAGGAACATAATAGTACTTATTGATAAAATCTCTTCAAGTCATTTCAAGAACCCTGCTGAGGAAACCCCAGAGACTTACATAGTTCTCTCTCAGTGTGTAACAGAAAATAATTTCCCTCTCAACTTCCTATGAGCAAAGTGTATACAGACCAATAATGTACTAAGTTAATCTCAATTTCACTGGAATACTGACTTTTAGGGACTAAGTAGATGTAAAATGTAATCTTAAAGAAACATAGATAAAGTTAGGATTTAGAACATACTGTCTCTGGAAGGAAGAAGAGTAGTTCACTTTTGGTCACTCCCAGCAAATGAGAATTTGATGCTCTGTTCTGCAGTGATTCTGCAGAGGACAGTATGAGCTCAGTACAAGGGCAGCTGGTAGTCCAGTTTAACTGGAATGAGAAGAGCATGAAGAAAAGTGTGAAATAAGTGTGGAATAGTAGATTAGAACTTAATTGCCAGGGGCCTTCAATGCCAGGTCAAATTATCATGTATATTTTATTCTGTGGGCAATGAGGAGCCTTTAAAGGCTTTTTTGAGCATGAAAATGATGTTCAGGCCAGTGAATTAGGAAGACTTTTGTTGTAATGCTCTGGGTACACCAGAGTCTCACCCCCCGAAAATGGAGGCAGAAGTAGCACTCAGGCCTAGGAGTTCCTCTCATCTCTCTCCCACTTGCACCTCAGAGAAGCTGACCACCACTTCCCACTCTGTCTCTCCTTCCCCTTCTGCCTCCACAGTCCCCAGTAAAGTTGCCAATGTGCTGTGCAATGGCAGAAGAGTAGATTGCAATCTTGTTGCCTCCACATCTCATTGTGGCTAAACGCTGTTCGTTGTGGCAGCAGCATGTACTCAGGCCGTTGACCTCCCCTGGCACCCTGGCATATACCTCTCACTTTTCTTAAGATTTCATCACCCCATCCCACTACCTCCAGGAAGGAGGGAAGAAATGACTTTCCTTTCAGATACAGACAAAGGTCCACATATCCCCCAGTGCCCTGATACAACATCACTTCCTCTAAACAAAAAGATTTAACGTAATTCCTCTAGCCTTTCTCCAAAGTTTTACTTACCACTCACTTTCTTTGAATTACACATTAATAAGCTTTCCTATCCTAAAATTCTAACTATCTCATTTTCACTATAGAGAATCCCATTTGTCTGGAAAGGTTTGCTCTTGATCCTTTCTCCACAGACTAACTAACCTTGCTGAGGATCATCCTTGACCTCTCATCCTATAAGTAGTTGTTCTTATTCATTTTGCAGAAATTAATTTTGACTCAAGTTGCTGATACACTTAAAAGAGAATCTCAAATTCCTCTTTGCTTAGAGGTCATTTCTTCTTTGTTATTCTTAAGAATAGCTTGCAGGCCAGAATGATAGGTCAGAGATAACAAGATGAAACTTAATAGAGATTAGTGTAAATTCCTGCACTATTTTAAAAAAAACAACAACCACAAAAGCACTAGATGGTGGTGAGGTGACTAGACAGCAGTTCACTAAGATCTTAGCAGACTGCAAGATCCATTTGAGTTGATATTGGGATATGACATCCACAAAAAACTAATTCAGTCTTGAACTGCAATAATAGGGAGAAATATAATATCCCAAACAAGAGTGATGATATTCCCAAAGGACTGTGCTACTACTCAAACTATATCTAAAATATTAGATTTCCTTCTGAGTGCCTCATTTTTAGAAAGGTCGATGATAGGATGCTGTTGGGGAGAAAAATCAAGATAGTAAGGAGACTTGGAATCATGCTGCCTCTTCAGGTTGAAGGAAATGGCAATGTTTTGTACAGAGAAAATGATAAGGGGAAATTCAGTATTTCAATTCATTATTGCTCGATCAATTGTTTGTGTCCATGGGGTATAAAGCACTCTGCTAAGTATTAGAGGAAGATACAAACTAGATCCCATACTCATGAAATTTACAATATAATAGAGGAATAATACAGATCATCACCATATATAACATGGCATCATAAGGACATTAGAAATGTACAAAGAAGTGCAATGTAAGGTCCAAATGGAAACACGTATGACCAGGGATCAAGGAATACTTTCTGATTGAGTTAGCATTTAAAGTGAATTTTAATGAATGAGTAGGAATGAATGCAACAGACAGAAATTATAGTAGAGGATATTCCAGGTATAGGGTATAGCATAAACAAAAGGAAAATGCAGGTGCAGCTCAATTTGATTGTAAATTATCAGCAGGGGAATGAAAAAAATCCTTTAAGAAACATAGGATGGTGCCAGATTGTAGAAGACTTTGAAGGCCAGGCAGAAGAATTTGAGGTTTAATAAGTAGGCTCTAAGGAACCCTTGAAAATTTGTGAGCAAAGTTCAATGTATGATGAGGAATAGTCTGGCACTACTGCGAAAGAGAGAAAGGAAGAAGATGGAGTGAAGAGAAAAACCGTTGTTAGGAAGAGATGGAACTTCTCAATCCACTCCTCATTGCCCAGAATTTTCTGCATGCTCATCCCCAGCCCTCTCACCCTAGATATATCTTCACCCTATGACCCTCTCTATGACTTGAGTCCTTGGCCTAGACAACCATTTTATGAAATATCCAGGCAATATTGACTTCACTCCTAGCTCTGCTTTTCCTCCCAACAGCCTTGCCTACACAAATATGACCCCTTACTTTCAGCTCCCTTCTATAAATTATCTTTCCCTATAAGAATGTGAGCTCCTTGGGGGTAAAGACTGATATTTTTGCTTTTATTTGTAGTCTCAGTGCTTGGCATAATTCCTGGGACATAGCCTGTACCTAACAAATGTTAAGTATAGCCATAGTTCAAGTAAGTGAAGAGTTGCACCAATTGCAATGGCTTTGAATGCCAGTCTTTTGAAGCACTTTGCATTGTTATGCTACAAATGAGTCAATAAACATTATTCAGCTACTCTGTACCTGTTCTAGGGCTTGTACTAGGTGAAGATTGCAGGAGAAAAGAGACAGATATGGGAGAGCAGGATAATATCATCATTTCCAAATACCCAAAAGGTCGTGGTGTAGAAAAAAGGATTAGATTTAACAACTGACATTTGTATAGTGCTTTAAGATTTCACAAAATTCTTTACATACATTAATATTGTTTGATCTTTACAACAATCCCATGGTTTTGTACTTTCCTCATTTTATAGATGTAGATATGGAGGCTCAGAAGGTTTAAGTGACTTGTTCATAGTTACATAGCTGTGTCAGAAGAGGAAATTGAATCAAGGTCTCTCTTGACTTCTAGTCTAGTACTCTTCCATTGCCCTTGGCCTCCCATACATCATCAGATATTAATAGGTCCAGTGCAGCAGGTACCATAAAGACTTCTCCCTGCTAATGCCATCTTCCCATTTGGCAACTGATTTCCTCTTTCCCTCCCCCTTGGGAGGAAACCAAGAGGCACCCCTTTCCCCAACACACTCAAACTCTCAGGTCCACTAAACACTTGCCATTGGTGGTAGGTCATCCCCCATCCTCTTGCGGAATGGACATGGCCCCTGATCAGGAAGTCATCAACTATAATTCTTCCAATAAAATGCAGGAACACTGGGCTTTATCATCTGCTCTGCCAGGAGCTGATATCTACTGGGACAATATAATATGGACAAAAGCAAGCAAATACAAAGTAATCTCAAGAGGGAAAGTTTACTAAAAGTTTTGGGAAAGGGAAATCAGAAAACATCTTGAGAAGAAGGTAAAACCTGAGCTGTCCTTTCAACTAAGCTAAGGATTCCATCAGGCAAAAGTAAGAGGAAATGCATTCCATGCATAGGGAACCATTTGTTCAAAGGCAAAGATTCAAGACATAGGATAGAGTGTATGATGAATAGCTAGCAAACCAGGCTGATTAGAACAGACAGCTAGGAATTTGAGCATTTGAAATAAGACTAGAGAAACCAGTTGTAGAGGTCTTAAATGGATATTTTATTTTATGCTGGAATCAGTTGGGAGCTTTTAAAGATTTTTGGGTAGGGTTATGGGCCACAAGGTAAGAGCCATGTTGTAGAACTATCACTTTACAAGTTGTGTGGAGTGTGGATTAGAATGGGGAGAAACTAGAGTCAGAAAGAGGAATTAGGAGCCTCTTCTAATCGTCCATATGAGAGATAATGAGGTCTGAAGTCACACAGAGGCTGTGTGAGCAGAAGAAAGGTGATGAATATGAGAGATGTTGTGAAGGAAGGATCAAAAATACTTTGCAACTAATTGGATATGGCTATTGAGGGACAGAGAAAAATCAAAGATGATTCCAAGATTGCAAATTCCAAGAAGGATAGTTGTACTCTGAACAGTTAAATGTGTGTGTTTGTCTTTTGTTGCCGAAGAAGACCAAGCCATCAGAGAAATGATGACACGACTTGCACTTGACTTTGTTTTGAATGAGGGTTGTACAGGTCACCAGCCTCACTTCTCCTCCAGAGTCATCTGAATCCAGTGACCAGATATTCATCAGCATGACTGCAGATGACCCAGGATGAGGCAATTGGGGTTAAGTGACTTGCCCAAGGTCACACAGCTAGTGAGTGTCAAGTGTCTGAGGAGAGATTTGAACTCAGGTCCTCTTGACTCCTGTACTGGTACTCTATCCATTGCACAACCTAGCTGCCCCACTCTGAACAATTAGAGAAGTTTAGAGAAGGAGTGGGTTTGGGGAAAATGTAACAAATTCATTTTGGACATGTTGAGTTTGAGGGACCTATAGTATATCTTCGTGGAAATATTCAGCAGACAATTGATGTGGGTTTGGGTTTCAGAAGATATAGTAGGGCTAGATAAGTAAATTTGGGAATTCTCTGCAAAGAGATGATAATTAAACTTGTAAAAGTTAAAATCAGATAAACTGAGGCACAAAGTTTTGAGTATGATCAATTTATTGGCGGAACATGACTCTACCAATAAATCGAACAGAAAGATGCCATCATGGAATAACTGAGACATGGAGAACAACATGACTGGTTACAAGACTGAGGTGCAGGGAGCATGATTGGTTGAAAGTTTGGTAATGGGGGATTAGCAATGACCCCCTCCTTCCTTCCCTGTGACTAAGAAGTGTTCATTGTCTGAGTTCACCTGCAAGGTTACTGATAATAGCCCAGACCCTGGGACAGCAAATCAGACATCATTGATGGACAGCCTGGTGGTGTAAAGATATTATGCCTGACTTCCTTGTGTTCGCATGGATTCCCCAAAGGTTAGCAAAGTTCCTTGAGGCAAGAATAAATCAGAGATTAGCAAGAAAACTGGATTTCTGAACTTAACAAATCAGCTGAATTCTGAAATAAGACCAGAGACAGAAAACCAAGACTTAACCAGAGGACAAAATCAAGTAATTGTGAATAGGATGAATAAGAAAATGATGCAGAATCAGTCTCCATCATTTCAGACCCACAGGATCTCATGAGGTCATCCAAAGAGACAATGCTTAGAAAGAAAAGGAGAGGGCTTAGAACAGAGAGCTCGGGAGATGCCCACATTTACTGGGCAAAAAAGCAAGATAATCCTTCAAAGGAAACCAAGAAGAACAGTTATATAGAGAGTTAGGAGAATAAGGTTCAAGAAGAGGGAGATGTCCATGGCATCAAAAACCAGTGATGTCAAATGGAAGGAAGACTAAGAAGAGACCATTAGATCAACACAAAGAAGAACTTCCAAACAATTCAAGCTTTCTCAAAATGACATATGTCTTGTTTCTGTTTCTGGAGGTGTTTAAGCACAAGATTGAATTATTACTCATCAGAAATACCGTAAAGGGACTCGATACCCTTGCCCCTTATCCTATTACTGATCGTGCCTTGCTAAACTCCAATACTGAATTACTTCAACCATTCCCTTTGTTCCTGTTCACATTTTGCTACAAATTTGTGTTACTTAATTTCAACTGGCACAGTGGATAGAGTGCCAGGTCTGGAATCAGGTAGACTTGAGTTTAAATTCAGTCTCAGGTGTTTACTAGCTATGTGACCCTGGGCAAATCACTTACCCCATTTGCCTCAGTTTCCTCATCTATAAAATGAACTGGTAAAGGAAATGACAAACTACCCCAACATCTTTGCCAAGAAAACCTCAAATGAAGTTCAGAGTTGAACATGAATGAAACAACTCATTAACAATTTCAACTAGACCTTCATTGTTCTTTCACAGCCTCTAAATAATTCACTCACTGTTTCACTCATCACAGCAATTTTTCTATCCCTCCTCAAACATTTCATGGCATCCCTCTCCCTAGCCTCTCAACTGATAACATTGCTTCATACCTCACTGAAAACATGGAGGCCATCCATTAAGGGTTACCTATTCTCTCCAGGCTTCCTCCACCATGTCTCAGTAGACTCTTCACCCCAGAAGTTTATTTCACCCTTGGTCTTCTCCCATTGGAAGTATTCTCTGCCCCTACATCCCTTTCCTCTGATTGGTCAGTTCCTCCCAAAATTCCATTGAGGAAAGCATACAGGCTAGCCTTGTCTTCATTCCTGTCTGGGTTCCACTCTTTACTCTCCAGATTTTCTTCACCATGTCCCTGCAGGGACACCTTCTCACTCTCTCCTTTCAGTTTTCATTTATATGCTGTCTTCCCATATTAGAAAATAAGCTTCTTGACAACAGAGACTGTTTTTCTGTTCATATTTGTATTTCCAGTTCTTAGCACAGTGTTGGGCATATAGTAAATGCTTAATAAATGTTTGTTGATTTGACTTGTCCCTTCCTCTCCACCTTATATCATTGCAATGTTTTCCCTCACTATCCCCAACTTCTATCTTACCTGATGAGACTACCCTTCTCCTTGTCAAAGTAAATCCTGCTCAGTTCACCCTTTATCCAATTCCTTCCAGTCTTCTGCAGCAAATGTCTTTTCTGTTATTTAGTCTTTCTCACTAATCTTCATTTTCCCTGTATCCTGGCTATTTCCTGCTGCCTACAAACACACTCATGTCCCCTCTATATTTTAAAAAAACAAACAAAACAAAAAACAAAATCTTATTTAATCCTACTATCCCTGCTGACTGTCTCCCTATATCTCTCCTCTCTTTCATGACCAAATTCCAGCGTGAGAAAGCTGTTTACAATAGTGCCTTCAATTTGTCTCCTTTTCCTCTCTTCTACACCCTGTGCAGAAAGGTTTCCAACTTTATCATCCAATTAAAACTACTCACTCCAAAATTACCAATGATCTCTTAATGGCAGAATCTAATGACCCTTTCTCAATCTTCATCCTCCTTGACCTCTTTATGACCTCTGGCACTGTCCATCATCCTCTCTTATGTACTCCTCACTAGAGTTTTGTGACATCGCCCTATTCTGATACTGATACAGATAGCCTACCTGTCTGATTTTCCTCATTTCACCTTCTCAGTCTTCTCTGTTGGATCTTCATCAGATCATACCCTTTAACCATTGTTATTCTCCAAGGGTCCATCATGAGTCCTTTTCTCTTTTCCCTCTAGCTAGTGATCTTTTCAACTCCCATGGGTCCAGTGATCATTTCTATCATTTATATTTGTCAGTTCTATTTATCCAACCCTAAACTTTCTCCTGACTGTCAATCTCACATTACCAACCATCTATTAGACATCTCAAAGTTGGTGTCTTACTGATGACATCTTAAACTCATCATGTCCAAAGCTGAATTCCTTATATTTCCCCCAAAGGTCCATCTCTCTTTTGAACTTCTCTACTTCTGTTGAGGGGATTACTATTCTCCTAGCTTCCAAAGCTTGGAAGCTCAGTGTCATTCTTGACTCTTCACATATCTAATCTGTTGCCAAGTCCTATTGTTTCTACATTCATATCTTTCATGTATGTCCCTTCTCACTACTCATATAGCTGCCACCCTACTGCAGACCCTCATCACCTTAAGCCTGGGCTATTGCAATAGCCTTTCAGTTGGTTTCCCTGCCTCATATCTCCTTACTCCAATACATCTTTTACTCAGCTGTCAAAGTGATCTTCCTAAAGAACAGGTATAACCATGTATTCAATAAACCTTAATGATATCCTATTACCTCCAGGATCAAATATAAAATTGTCTGCTGATTTTTAAAGCCCTTCACAATGTGAACTATTCCTGTGGTCTCCTTACACATCACTTCCCTTCACATATTCTGTGATCCAGTGATACTGGTCATCTGGCCCCTGACAGGTGGAGCAGTGGATAGAGTTCTGGGCCTGTCGTTAGGAAGATCTGATTTCAAATGCAGCTACAGACACTTACCAGCTGTATGATCCCGGGCAAATCACTTAACCCTTGTTTTCCTCAGTTTATTCACCTGTAAAATGAGAATAATATAGCACCTACCTTGAAGATTTGTTGCTGTGATCAAATGTAATAATATTTGCAGAAGTACTCGGTACAGTGCCTGGCACAGGATAAGCACTATATAAATGCTCATTTCCTTCTCTTTCTCGATTTTGCGCTGTGCATATGATAATCTATCATTCAATTTTATGCATTTTCATTAGCATCCCCCATGTCTGGAACAATTTCTTTCCTCTCCTTCCTGGAATCTTTAGATTCCTTCCAGAGTCAACTCAAATCTTACCTTCTGCAAGAGGCAGAAAGAGGGTAAAGCCCAATTATGCTATTGCTAATGCCTGCCCTCAGAGATTACCATCCTTTACTCAGCATGTATCTTATAAACATAGTTTTTAGATGTTGTCTCCTCCAGTAGAATGTGAGATCCTTGGACAGAAGGTTGTTGGGTTTTCTCTTTGCTTGTTTTATTCTGTTTATTTTGACTTCTTATCCTCAGCATACACCCTGGCACATAACAACTAGTGATTAATAAATATTTGTTGACTGAATGACCGCTGATCAACTGACCAAGAGACCAAGCATCAGCTCATGGGGTTAAACCAGATATCTTCTATATCTGTGAGAACTCCTAGAAAGAGAAATGATTAAACTAATACCACCAGCCTTTAAAATAATGGCAAGTTTACTTGGTCAGTGCATAAAATATTTTAGGTAATAAAGATGTCCTTAGTGAATCATCTATAGCTTGTGTTTTCTTTTTCTATGTGATTTCATTCGTGATCATTCTCCAGCCTTTACCATTGCAGAGTGAATTCCTCCCACGACTTAGAAGAGAATTTTATGTGTTGATATAGCAAAAATAAACAACCTTTTCCATTTCACCATCTAATGGCCAACCATTGCTCAAGAATTTCTCATTATAGATTTGGGTTTTATAGCTTGCATTTTTTTAACACATGATTCTTTCTTGTGATTTTAAAAAACAGCATGATCATTTTCCCATTTTCTTGTCCCAAATTAATCTAAATTGCTTTTCTTTATGATGACTTCTGCAACTGTGCTGTACTCGATGGTTCCACAATGACTTAAGAGTTGATATGTCTTTATGTCTTAGCAGACGGTAAGTAGACAGGAGAATTACCAAGGTCGGGAGCAGGAAGGAGCCTCATCAAGGACTATCTACTCCAACCTCTTCATTTTACAGCCAAGAAAATGACAACATAGAAAGAGTCAGAACTACTTCTTCAACGCATATTTTTTTTATTTGTATTATATACCTGTACTACTTTGTACTATTCTGTACACTAGTAGAGTTTGACTACAATTCAGAGTTTAAGGACGGGAATAAATAGTACTTTAAGCCTAGAAAGGATTGTAGTGGTCCTTGAATAGCAGGCAAAGAGTTATGAACTTTCTTTGGGAATCATTTGTTGTTGTTCAGTCATTTCAATCGTGCCCTATTTGGGGTTTTCTTGGCAAAGGCACTAGAATGTTTGCCATTTCCTTCTCCAGCTCATTTTACAGAGGAGCAAACTGAGGTAAACAAGGTAAAGTGACTTGCTAGTAAGTATCTGAAAATAGATTTGAACTCAGAAAAATGAGTCTTCCTGATTCCAGGCCTGGCACTCTATCCACTGCACTGCCTTTAGGAGTCATTAGGGAAACATTAAAGATTTTTAAGTAAAAGAACAAAGTAATTGGATCTATATATAAGAGCTAGAACTCAAGTCACCTGGTTGCCTGTCCAGTTCTTTTACCTTATCAAATTGCCTTCCAGTATTTCGTTACCCCCAGAGGTCCTTGTCCCTGTAACAAGCTTATTTATGCTTGTCCAGGACCAAGCTCATTTAACTAGTTGCAGAGCAGTGGTGGGGAAGACTTATCTTCATAATATTAAGCTTTACTGCAGATTAGGTACTTCACGTGGAACACCATTGTCCCACATCTTCACTCCTCAGTCTACCTGGCATCCAGATTGTCACCCAGCTGAATGTCCACACACTAATTTTTCTGTGCCCTTTTCAGGGTACAGGGTCAAGATCATTTCTATGTTCTTACACCCCAGGTAAACTACTCAGCATTCTTTTTCAAAACAATTCCATAAGTAGGGTCTTATTTTCAAAATACCCAACAACCCCACCCTCCATTTCTACTCAGTATCTATCTCAGTATCTATCAGCAAGGGCCAGGCTTATGTATCTTAGGTAAGAGGCAGCTGCCCACATATTATGTTTTCTGAGATCCCAGGAAATCCTTCATATCCCTCAAATTCCTCTGTCACCAGATAGGACTTAAAAGCCTGAAATATAGCTCATTTTCTTTAGAGGGGCAGTATGACAGAATAAAATACTGGATGTGGATAGAGTCAAGAAGACCTAAGCTGGAATCCCACTTTAGATACTCACTGTTTACTTAGCCTCCATGAGCCATATTCTTCATCTATAAAAGAAGGAAAATAATAGGACCTACTTCATGAAGTTGTTGTCAAATCAGCCAACATGTGTAGCAGGTTATATACGTAATGCATTTTGTAAAAGTTTAAAGCATTACATAAATGTGAGCTATTCTTACTACTTAAGGTGTAATGCACAGAGGAAGCATGATGAGGGATGTTTTAAAAATGTTTTGTTGTTATTTAGTCATTTCTTTCATGTGCAATTCTTTGTGACTCCATTTGGGGTTTTCTTGGCAATGATACTGGAATGGTTGGTCATTTCCTTCTCCAGCTCATATTACAGATGAGGAACTGAAGCCAACAAGGACTTGCCCAGGGTCACACAAGTAGTAAGTGTCTGAGGCCAGATTTGAACTCTGGAAGGTGAGTCTTTCTCACTTCAGACCACAATTTTCAGACATTCTTTTCAAATCCTAAGATGGCTTAAACTCAACATGTTCCAAATTAAACTCATCTTTCCCTTCAATCTCTCCTCTCTTCATTGTTTCCCTATTATTTTCAAGGGAAACCCCATCCTTCCAGGCACCCATCTCCCCAAGTAACTGTTTCCCTCCAAGCCTGATGTCTTCATTTTTCTTTGTCCCCTTAAAGGGGCCACCTCCTAGCTACTTCTTGAACAGGCCTACTCAATGAATGGGTGTGACCTCAACCTAAGGTCTTCCAGTTCATCCTGGGTCATCTCCATCATCCTGAGGAATATCTGGTCACTGAATTCAGATGGCTCAGGAGGAGAAAGTGAAGCTGGTGACCTGCACAGCCCTCCCTCACTCAAAACAAAATCAAGTGCAAGTCATGTCATTATTTCTCTGATGACGTGGTCTCCTTTGGTAACAGAGGACAAACCCCACCACCACAACAACAATAACGTTGCCCCTTCCTACCTCCCCAGTCTTTTTTACACTTTTCTCTCCCGCATGTACTCTTTACTCCAGTGACACTGGCTTTCTCAATGTTCCTTACGTGAGACATTCCATCTCCTGACTATGTATTTTTACTAATTGTCTGCCATGCCTGGAATGCTCTCATCCCCATCTCTTGTCTTCCTTTAATTCTCGGCTAACACCCCAATTTCTGTAGGAAGACTTTCTTAGCTCCCCTTTAATGCTGAACATAATACTCAGGGAACATTCCCTCTGATATCATCTTCAATTTATACTGTATATGTTTTGGTTTTGCATAGTTACTTGCATGTTGTGTAGCCCAATATCTTGTAAGTTCCTCTATGGAAACGACTGTTTTTTACCTTTCTTTGTAACCCAGTGCTTAGCACAGTACCTGGTATATCTAGGCATAAATAAGTATTTGTTGACATGTTGACTAATTCAGGACACACAACAAGCTCGTTCAGGCTCTATCCACCCCTTCTTTCCTTGGCACTAAGCAATGCTTACAGCTTCCATTGTTCTAGCTTCATTCTATTACTTCCTTTCTGGTGCTCAGTTTCCTTCTCTGTCAAATAAAGTTAATAACATCTGCCCTACTAACTAATAATGCCCATTATGCCTACCTCTAGATATGCTCAACAAATCAGAACTAGAAAGCTCTGCCTCACTCTAGTAAATAAAATATGATAAAGTAGTTCACCCAAAGAAAGCTTTAATCCTAGTTAAAATGCAAATATCCCCCTCCCCACTCCCAAAGAGGCTGATTTAAGCTTTTCTTTACTCAATTAGCTTAAAAAGGCAAAGGTCTCCTACTGCATCCCAGGCACCTCCAGTCATCCTGATTTATATCTTACCACTGGAACCAGACGGCTCTGGAGGAGAAAGTGAAACTAGTGACTTTGCACAGCCCTCCTTCACTTAAATCCAATTCAACTGCAAGTCATGTCATCATCTTCCTCATGACATGGTCCTCCTCAAGTACAAAGGACAAACCATGTCCATTAGTGAGAATGCATTTCTCAGACATTTTTTGGAGATTTTTGAGAGGACAGGAGAACGCTTAAGCCGCTGGATCTGTTGAGCAAGAAGGAGAGGAGAGGGGCTTGTTGAGATGCTAGGTTAATTAGATCTCTTTCTTCTTTGTTCCAGGGCTAGTCTTTTCTGCTAACTACTTTGTGCCTATGAGATGGAAGAACTGAATCCTGGGATTAATCAGATAGTAAACAATCTTCTGAAAGTCTTAGGGAAATCATTCTAGGTCAGTATCTGTTCACCTTTCTTAGATAATTTAAAAATAATCGCCACATGTCTGTCTTCCCACAGGTAATTTAATGTGTGCAGCATATGAGTCTTCTTTTATTGAGGTGGCAGACACTCCCCTTTTCTTCGGGCCAGTCTTCAATTTAGCAAACCCTGACACACACAATTGCTACCAAGAGTTTCACATCTTGTCACCAACCTCACAGTAAGACGAAAGCAGCCTCTAACCTTTGCAGAGCCCTAGCTGTAAATTATTTGGCACATAAGCAAGATGTCCTTTGTAACAAATCCCTGAGCTGGTTAACTTGATTAATAAACAATCAGAACAGCTTCCGGCTGAAATAAATTAAAACTTCATCCTTATTCACGACCATCACCTATCACCATTCAGGCTTCCCCTGGCTCCTACAGTCATTGACAAGGGCTCGTCCATCCTCTGTCATCCAGTGATGGCCAATTTCAGGGAGGCATTTATTTGGGAAATAAAGGAAAAGCCAAGTCAGACTCAAACAGTGGCAGAGGAGACCATCTATGTGGCATATCATGAGCTACGTCTAAAAGGCCCCTCTGCCTCTGGAATCTTTATTTCCACTTACCTTGCTGGGAAGCTTGAAATTTCCACCTAGAATGTAGTATATATCCCAAAGACCCCAGTTACAATGCATATAAGTGAAATAAGATCACTAAGATGTTAGCATGCAGAGAGCTGACCTTTGTCAGGAAGAGTCAGAACAAATTGGGTTCAACTCTGGCCTTTGCCAGGTACTAACTGTGTGATCCTGGGCAAGTCACTTAAACTCCCAGTGATCCAGGCAGTTTCCTAAGATTACAAAATGCAGAGAAGAGGCAGAACTGCATTAGTAGAGGTATAGGGAACAAAATGGAAATCTGGATTCAAATCTTTGCTCTGACACTTACTACTCGCATGACCCTATTGAAAGTCATCCAATGTCTCCAAGCTTCAATTTCCTCATCCATGAAGTAATGACAATGATATATTCACAATTATCTACCTTGAAAGGCTGTTGTAAGCATATCGCCTTTGCAAACCTTAAGGCTGTAAGTCAACGTGAACCGTTATTAAGTTCATTATTAATTATGTTAATTAAGTTAAGCCAACTTTTTTTGGCTTTTCAATTTTTTTCTTTTTACTGAATTAAGTCACTGACAAAGAAAGTTCCCACTAACACGTTCCCATTGATCTCTTTGATCAGAATGACTAGCTACCACCTTGGAAAGCCAAGGTCAGAGCCCTGAAGGAAGTGGACACAATCAAGCAATAAGCAAGCGTAGACAAGGCAAGGAAACTTCGAGAGTGGGAAAGAAGGAAGGGAGGATCTCCAGCATGAGACCTTTTCTGGTTGCCCTTGCTGATAATACCTTCTCCTCTCATGTCACTGTACAAAAGTATCCTGTACCTGACACACAGTGGGAGCTTTAAAAATGCGAGTTGACTGACTGACTGTAATTGATCACTCTGAAATACTGGATTGGTAATACAGAGTGGGTCTGGTGGCACTTACCTTTCCTCTCCTTAGGCTCCTGGTCAGATCCACGTGATGGGGTGGAGTTTTCCCCTGGGCTACATCTTCCATGTCTACCGAATGGCTTCTCATTCTTTGCCCTTTCAGGTACTCCTTCAGCAGCCAATCTGGAGGGGCTGGTCTCTGAGTTTTTGCTTTCTGTGACTTCAGCCCAGCGGGACAGGATTGAGCCCGAGGAACCACTGGCTCAGTGAAAACTGCAACTGCATTCAGGATGCTGCCCACCCCCACCCCCCCAACCCCACCAAGACATGATCACATCTGGGAACCAAGGAATGTCATCCCTGTTTCTCTCACTTTACTCTAAAACTGAGTATCATGTGAGGCCTTTCCTGATTCCTCCAGATGTTGGTGTTATCCACGAGCCTCTAAATTATTTTGTATTTATTGGTATATATTTATCGTGTACCTGTTCACCCTCCCCATCCCACTCATCCCTCATTCAAAATGAAAGGTTTCTGAGGGCAGGGACTTTAATTCTGTTTTTCTGTCTTCCCTGCTAGCACAGTTCCTGACCTGTAGGAGGAGCTCAGGAAATGCTCATTGAATTGAAGCAATACCATTCTGCTGGATAGCTGTTATATCTCTTCTTGACCCCCTCCCCACCCAATCTAAAGTCATTTGCAGGGGATAACCAGAAAGTGACCCCACTGCCCCAAACGATGACATCGGGCTTCAAGCTGAACACAGAAGGCTGTGTGTGTTCATCCTTTGTTGCCGAAGAAGACCACGCCATCAGAGACATGACATGACTTGCACTTGACTTTGTTTTGAGTGAGGGAGGGCTGTGCAGGTCACCAGTCTCACTTCTCCTCCAGAGCCATCTGAATCCCAGTGACCAGATATTCATCAGGATGACTGGAGTTGAACCAGGATGAGGCAATTGGGGTTAAGTGACTTGCCCAAGGTCACACAGCTAGTGAGTGTCAAGTGTCTGAGGTGAGATTTGAACTCAGGTCCTCCTGACTCCTGCACTAGTACTCTATCCACTGCACTACCTAGCTACCCCCACACAAAAGGCTAAATGCTGGGGAAATCATCCTATTTTCTGTACTAGCTTCACAGCAACCCTTTCCTCAGGTGAGAACTCAGACCATGGGAGCACTAGCACCCTAAGCTTTTCATCTCCTACTGGGCACAATGTGCCCCTTGAGGAAAGACTGCTAGGGGCTAGGTAGGGTATCTTTCTCTACTCCAAAGCAACTACTTCCATCTGTACCAGCACAAGGCATCTTCTACCTCCTGCTGCCAGCTGAATCTCCCAGTTGGCACACAAAGAACTTGTAGTACAATAAAGAACAACCCTCCCTTTGACTTCAGGCCTCCCATCTCTTGCTGTACCTGTCCTTTGAGGGTAGAGAATGGTGTTCTCCATTCAGTGATGAACATTCTCATACCTGATCATACCTTTTATATCCCAGTGACTCTGAATCCTATAGACTATTATCTAAACCCCCCTCCTCAACCCCTACCATCTAATTCCTCATTCCCATCCCCTCACCCCTCTCACATGCCAAAGTTTCATCCTAACTCCACTCAGCCCTTTCACCTTGCCCTCTGGAATGCCTATTCCATATGTAACAAACTTCCCTTCATCTTAAATCTTTTGCTTTCCCATTACTTACATCTACCAGTTTTTACTGACACGTGGCTTCCACCTGATGACGTAGATTCCCTGGTTGCCCTTTCAAGTACTGGCTGTACTTTCACTCGCTCTCCTTGGCTCACTGATTGAAGTGGGGAGTTGGAAGACTCCTGACTTCCCATTGCCATTTTCAGGTTCTTCTCCTTCCTCCATCACTCAGTAATCTTCCTTTGAGGTTTATGTTATGCATATCTACCACTCAATCAAAATCCCAATAACTGTGGTCTACACATCCACAGGTCACTCACCTCTCTTTCTTAATGAGTTTGATATTTCTTTACACTTTTTCTCTCCTCTCCAGCCTTTGCCCTCACACTAGGGGACATCAATATACATACTGATTCTCCTTCACTCAGTTCCTCAACCTACTTACCTCTCATAAGCTACTCTTCCATTCCCCTTTAGACACACACAAAGATGGTCATACCCTTGATCTTGACATCACCCAAATGAACCACTTCCATGTTCAAGAATTCACAATCCCCTTATCTACATTATCTATTAGCTTTTCACCTCTCCCTCTGCCTTTCCTTATCAAATTATATTCTTTTTTGGCCTCCCAATTTTTTTTTGGCAAGTAAAATTTTAAACTTAAATCTAAAATGAGAAAAAAAACACATTGTCACATACACAGAGGACCATAAGAGAAGCTTCAATATAAAACACTAAATTTCCACTTCAAGAAAACCTATCTAATAAATAATATACATTGCTTTCAAAATTTCCTGGTTTTTCTTTGCTTCCTTGTTGGTTTTCTTTTGTCCTTTGCTGTGCATTTTTTACTTAATTTTTTCCCTCCCTATCCCTGCCAAATAAAGTATGGAGATAGATATATATAGAGAGAGCTAGATCTACATATGTATACATGTATATGTACATATACATACATACCTATATGTACATATACATAGATATCTATAAGCATACACATTTATGCATATATATACTCATGCATATATACAAGATTGTACTATGCTTATTTCCTCCTGTCATGTTTCTCTGAAGGTGGATAGCAGGTTTCTTCATAAGTTGAAGTCTTTGCATGTTTTTCTAAATCAATAAGCTCATCATTTAGCAATATTTCAACCCAATCACGTCCTATCTGAAAGTTTGTCCATGTAAGTTTTTCCCCAGATTTTGGGCATTTTTCTATACTTGTCTATGTGTTTTATTTATACAAGAAAATTTCAATTTAAAATAATTGAAATTATGCTTTTTACACTTCAAGAAGATACTGCTGAACCTACTCCCTTTACATCTTTTCCCCCTAGCTTCTTTGAAGTTCCTGACCTTTTGTTCTTCCAGATGAACTTTGTTATTATTTTTTCTAACTCAGTAAGACAATTTTTTAGTAATTTAAGTAGAATGGCATATATAGTTAAGCAAAAGTTTTACCATTTTAATAATCATATTGGTTTCTTCTACCTATGAATAATAAATATTACTTCAATTATTTAGATCTGAGTTTATTTGTATAAAAAGTGCTATGTTTATGTTCATATAGTTCCTTGGCAGGTATACACTCAGGTATTTTATACTGTCTAGGTATTTTAAATGATTTAAAACAATATTGAATAATATTTCTGACACAGAGTGTAGTGTCTCTATTTTTCACTTTTAATTAAATCAAACCCTACTCTTCATCCATAACATGACAAATTTCTTTACCTCTTAGTTCTCTCCCAGGCCATCATTCCTACACTAGCCATACTCTCCTCCTTTTTCCATCTTGATCCCTTGGTGAACTGGTCAATGCCATACTGTTCTTTCCTCTTGCATCTCTAGTGCACTTTTGTGTCTGATTACACCCAAACAAGCCACAGCTTTGGATCATTCCCACCATTTGTTGCCTTTTCTACTACACAGTACTGCTAAATAAAGGTGGAGAAAATCATATAACCTTTAGTAATTAGGTCCACTAAAAAATTATGATATAAAACCTCAATTGAGTCCTCACTGCTGCCAGACAATTCTTCTATATCTCCTTTATATCGTCCCACTATCCCACTCTGATGCAGCAACTCTTCTGAACTCTTTCATCCCTCCTTAAATCTCCTATTGCTTTCCCTGTCCCCACTCCCTCAGCTGAGAACTTTGTTTCTTTTTTTGTGGAAGAAATTGAGGTCATTCGCCCTGAAATTCCTCTTTTCTCCTCTTCTTAACTCATATCACTCAGATGCCTTCTGCCACTTTCTCCTTCTTCACTCCTGTCTCACATGATGAAATGGTCTTACTCCTTACCAAGGCTAACCCCTGTATCTGTTCAAATAATCCCATCTCTTCCATCAGATTGCCCCCTCTGTCATCCCATCTCTTTCACTGACTTTCAATCTCTGCCTCTCTATTGGCTCATTGCCTACAATCCTGAAAAAACCCTCACTTGACCCTTCCTTCCCTGATAACTATCATCCTATATCTCTTCTGACTTTTGGTAGCTAAACTCCTTGAAAAAGTCACAGATGCCTCCACTTTCTCTCCTCTCACTCTCTTCTTAAACCCTTAGAATCTGACTTTCCAACATTATCATTCTACTGAAAATCACTCTCTCCAGAGGTACGTATGATCTCTTGCCAAATCCAGTGGCCTTTTCTCAACCCTCATTGTGTTTGAACTCTCTGCAGCCTTTGGCACTGTTTATAATTCTCTTTTCTCTAGGTTTTCAAGACACCTCTCTCTCCTGGTTTTCCTCCTTCCCAACTGACAGTTCCTTCTCTTCTCCTTTATTGAATGCTCCTCCAGATTGATGGAGTCCTAATAGAACTGCCCCCCAGCCCTAATATTCTGACTTCATTATAGACCTCTCCTCAAGACCTACTGTATCTACTTAGCCCCCCACCCCCTGGCCAATGTCCCAAATTCTTCATATATTCCTCACTGCTCACTAGAGCAACAGGTGTGTTCCTGAAACGCATAGTTCTTACAGAAACAGCAGATGTAGGAACCCACCCATTACCTCCACCTAGGCACTACCCCCAGACCCATTCCTCATAGTTCCCACAGAAACAGGTGTATTCTTATACTCAACCACAATCACATCATCCATTTAGCCCAAGATGGGCACAATGCCTAAATATCCATCTTGACCAGACAGTATCACAACAGCTAGCCAATCAGAATATAGCACCATCAGGATGTAGAGCAGGATGCTTGACCACCAAACTGTAGAAGTTGCCCACCCTCTACCCTGTGATAGAACCTGTGCAGTAACAGTAAAAAACAGACCTAAAATGAACTTATGACATAGAGAAGCTTATTATAATATCATTATCATATATACATACCCCCCCAAACTGATGGGTACACATAGTTCCACATTCTTTAACAAACTCTTCTTACATTTTTATTATTAATCATATTCCTATATTCTATGTAAATTTTGATCATGTAATCATCATCATATTCTCTATAAAATTGTATGTCTTGCTTTACTGAAGGGGCTAAATTCCTCTAAGGGACTCAGCCATTCACCAGAGCATGAAACCTCAAAAGTATAATAAATCTTTCCAACTGGCTTGGAGTCAATCTGAGTTTTTGAAATTCTTTAGATATGTCCCGCTGCAACTCTACATGAACCTCATCACAGATCATGTCCTCTACCACAGGTGTCCCTCAAGATTTTGTCCTGAGCCTTCTTCACTTCCCCAACTATACTCCTTCATTTCATCTCATCAGCTCTCATGGATTTAATTGCCATCTCTTACAATTTCTGTTACAATCACTACCAGCCTTCATGAGGTTCAAAAACCTGAAAATGATTTTTAACTCTTTCCTCTTACCTTGTGCTCCCATACCCAACCAGTCACCAACTGTAAATTTTACCTCCAAAGAATATTATTCTCGTCCCCCTTTCCCCGTTCACTGACATCATAGTTCAGTACCTTATTAGTTCATCCCTGAACTATTGTAACAGCATTCTTATGGGTCTTCTATCTCTTTACTTATTCCTTCTCCCTTGCCCAAGTGCTAAAATAATTTTCCTGAGGTACTCATCACGTCACTCCCCTACTCAAAAACCTTCAATGGCTGCCTGTTACTTCTTGGATAAAGTACAAGCTCAACTTACTATTTGAGGCCTCCACAATTGGGTTCCAAGCTGGTCTTTTAGACTTGTTTTACATTATTCCTCTTTGCTTAGTATATATTTCAGCCAAACTGAATTACTGGCTGTATACTGAATTTGGCATTCTATCTTCACCTTCTGTGTACTTGCACAGATAGGGTTGGGCAGTAGTCTCTGATGTCCCTCCTAATCAGTCAGTCAACAAGTATTAATTAAGTGCTTGTTTTTCCGATTCTAAATCTATGCTCCTGTGCTCACCTTCTATAAACTAGTCAGCTCCTAAATCACTAGATTCATGGATTTGAACCTAAAAGGACATTAAAAATTACTTAGACCTTTATAATATCTCTCCAACTCCACTTGTCTCTTACTCTAGGCTAAACCCTAACCTAAACTCTCATCACCTGATTGCACCAACATCTCAACTGTTCTCCCTGAATCCAGTATCTCTTATCAATTCTATATTCCATTTTGACCACTTAAACACTGGTTTCACCTGTTCCTCTGCTCAGAAATGGCTTTCTGTTGCCTACTAGTTGTCCACTAGATAGAGCATATGAAGAACAGATAGAGAGCAGGTCTTGGAATCAGAAAGACTTGGAAGTGAATCCAACTTTAGACACTTCCTAGCTCTATACTCTGGGCAAAGTTAGTCCAATTTTTTAGGACTTGCTTTCCGAATTTGACAAATGTGGACAATAATGTTATTTCCTTACATATCTTACCTCAAATGCTATGCAAGTTGAAGCATAGTAGAAAGAGAATTTGGCTAGACGTCAGCCTACACCTGGTCTCGTACTGGTATCTAGTTATGTGGACAAGCCACTGAATTCTCTGGGCTTCCATTTCCTCACTTTTAAAAGTGAGCTTTAAGAGGCATTTGTGGCACAGTGGATAGAGAGCTAGTCCAAAAGTCAGGGAGACCTGGATTCAAGCTTTGCTCTGACACCTGATACCACTAGCATGATACCAAAAGTCTCAATGCTTCAATGCCCCAGGAAACTTATAAATTGTACAACAGGTGCTGATGGTATTAGAAAGAGGGGCTTCTTTACTGAGTCTCCCTTAAATCCCTAAAATCCTCAATCTAGTCCAAAGTTGGACCTCCCTTGTCAAGAAATGATGTTTCCATGATCCATTAAAAAAAAAAACAATGGATTTCTGGAAAACATCAGAATTCCATAAGCCTGGGGATCAGGCACCCTTAGCAATAAGTATAGGTTTATACAATATAATAAAAATAGCAGCAACATGTACCCCTTCTATGCAAATAAGGCAACAAAATAAAGTGGGTGGTATCAGACGGCAGTTAACCAGAACCATCACTTAAGTAGAAAGCAGAGCTTAGATCAGGATGGAAGGCCTTAGAGCCTTCCTTCCCTTGGATTCTGCCTGATTGTAAGGTTGGGCAACGTCACTCCCATATTTCAGATCACAAGCTGGTATGCTCTCGTTGCCCATGGCAACCCAGCTGCACCAGAACGTTAGCATTTGTAAACGTGTGGAGGCTTAAAATTATATTGTTGATTCCGTCTGGAGGGCAATAGTCTGATTTGTACACAGCTCTGAATAAATTACTCATTATCCTTTACAATGAGAGAGAGAGAGAGAGAGAGTGAGAGAGGGAGAGAAGGAGGGAGAGAGGGAGAGAAGGAGGGAGAGAGGGAGAGAAGGAGGGAGGGAGGGAGAGAAGGAGGGAGGGAGCTTTTCTTTCTCCTTTCTCTTCCTTTTTTTTTTAGAGGCAGCAAATTGTGTCAGCAGGTGTGAAATGAATGTTAACCATAACAACCAGACCTGAGTAATCAACATCCCTGAGACTAGCTTGAAAAAACATCCAGGATGTCATTGAACAACACAGGAGACAGGCAGGCAAAGTCTAACATCAGATGGATTATTCCAAAGAGAACTTTAGGAATAGTGGTTGAATTAATAATAATTGCTCCCATTTACATAGGACTTTGCAGTTTGCAGAGTGCTTTCCTCCCAATACCTCTATGGGGTAGTACAAGTCTTATTATCCTTAGTCTGCTGATAATGAAACTGAAGTTCATAGGATTGGAGAATTAGAAATGGAAAGGACCTTCAAAATCACTGGTGTGATGTGTGGGTTATATATCAACTGGTATTTACCATATTATAAATTAAAATGTCTTAATATTATCATGAAAATAGTTTTGACTTCAAAAAGCCCCTAAAAGGTTTCAGGGACCTCTGAGGGTTCCCAGACCACACTTTGAACAACCAGTGCTCTAAATAAAATTTAGCATTTTCTTCAACTAGGAATATAGGCAATAAATCATGGTGGTATTTGGCTTCCCCAGACTTCCAAAGAGGGTTCATGACAAAAAAGAGGTTCAGAACCACCGGACTAGGTGAACTATGTATAAAGTCCCTTAAACTCCAAATGTCTATGGGCCTATAATCATTTGGAAGAGGGATTATACTTGTTCTGTTTTACTTCAAAGTGTACAATAGAATAGGTTGGCTTAAACATGAGTTTTAGATCCTTGAAGGTCTTCACAAAAGTTGTACAATTAGTTCTCAGGAATGCTGTAGAAGGAACAACCCGAGGACCCTTCCAGCTCTTGAGTTTTGTAAGCCTAAATTCTGTGGAGTATCATGGAATTTATCTGGAGCCATATATATGAAAGCATCCAGGTTTACTGCAAGGACTTCCCCCAAGATGTTTACAGAATCAGTCAACCAACAAGCATTTATTAAGCACCTACTATGTGCAAGATACTCTATTAAATTCTGGGCATATGAAGGGATAGGGATAGGGATTGAGATTAGACTTGTGATTTCATTGATATGGGGAATTTCCAGATGAGGAAATTCCATTTGCCAGTGCATATTGGCATTTTCTCTGAAACTTCTTGTCTTTCTGCAATCTTCCAGGTGGCTGGAGGCAGCTGGGTAGCACAGTGGATAGAGCACTGCTCCTGGAGTCAGAAAGATCTGAGTTCAAATCAGACCTCAGACACTTACTAGCTAGTATTACCATGGGCAAGTCACTCAACCTTGGTTTGCCTTAATTCACTGGAGAAGGAAATGGCAAAACACTCTAGTATCTTTGACAAGAAAACTCCCTGGACAGTAGGGTCCATGAGGTCACGAAGAATCATACATGACTAAATGACTGAACAACTACAACAACATTCAATTTAGCATCATTAAGAGTTAAGCACTGAGAAGTTAAGTGACTTGCCCATGGTCACATGATATGTACCAGAGGGGAGATTCAATCCAAGTCTTCCTTGACAGTTTTCTATCAACTATGCCAAGCTGTTTGTCAGCTATAAAAAGACAAAATGAGACAATACCTGCCCTCAAGGGGCTTATGTTCTAATGGGAGCAACAACAGGCAAAATGTCACAGGAATTGTACATACAGAGTGCCTCTGACAGAGTCTCCTCACTTGGAAGAGGTTAAGAGCTGGTTCTGGGAGAGTCCTAATAACAAAATGGAAGTATTTTTGAGAAATGTTGGACATTCTGTAGTTGTTTCCTACCAGTTGACCACTTGGTGAAGATGGGGCTCTTTGGCTGTGGAAGCATTCAGAAAGGACTAGGGAGGGAAAGTGACCATTTTTCTCTTTGACTGTGCTCTGGTTGGTTTGATACCATTGCTGGTAGCATCCAGTGAGAGATGCAATGGTGCACGGGAAGAGTCCTTGGGTCTTGTCACCTCTGAAACCATGTGGCTTCTTGAAAATGGACCTCTGGTTTTTGCCTACTTAGCAGGCAGGGATCCAGAGCATATACATATATGTATAGATATATATGACACAAAGCAGACACAAAGCAGCCTTGCATGAGAATGTACTAGCAGATGGAGGGGAAGTGGGAAGGAGAAAAGCCTCCTATAGAAGGTGGTCCTTGAGCTGAGTCTTGAGTTATAACTCCACCCATGAGGCAGAAGCTGAGGAGTAATGAAATCCAGGCATGGGGGAGCAGCCAGTGCACAGTTACAAAGAGAGAAAACAGAGTGGCACAAACAACACGTAGTCAAGTCTAATTAGACTGTAGAATGCATGAAAGGGAACAAGATGACAAAACACTGGAGAGATAGGAAGAGACTGGGTCACAGTGGACTTAATTAAGTGCCAAACAGAGGGTTTTATATTGTATCCTAAAAGTAATAGGGAACCAGTGGAGTTTATTGAGTAAGGTGGGAAGGAACATGGTCCGACTAGTGCTTTAGGAAAACCACCTTGGCAGAGGCATGGAGAACACAGTAGAAGTGGAGAGAGGTTTGAAGCAGAGACACCAGAGTATGTAATACATGATAAGGGGTGTGGAGGTGATAAGGACTTAGAGACTATCAAGAACTCTGTGGGGAGGAGGGTTTGATACAGTTTGAACATGATAGCGTCATGTCTCCTCTTAGAAGAATTAAAAATCTTTTTATGGGTCCACCTTTAGCAGTTGCCTCCACTAAAATAGTTCATTCCCCTTTCCCACCTTGATCATGAGTCTCATGCACTTTTTAATCTCCATTGTTATCTCTTTGTTTCTAACTGCAAGATTCTAGACCTCAGCTTCAAATGTATGCCTGATTCTGGTGCACTGTGTAAGCCACCAACATCTCTCTGTGGCTTGGTAGGTCACCAGCCTCTTAAATACAAAGGATGAGAGTAAGTGGGTGTGGATGGATCTGGAGGGAGCTTTGAAATTGACCTTGACTTTTCAAATAGGGGTTAAATAGGACAAGACTCCACAGGACATCTTTGCTATGTTTACTCTCTCTTGGTCACAGCTAAAGGCCAGGCACTAGCTAATTGGTACAATAGGCTTGCAGTTGACATTTGATTCTTGACTTAATGGTTTATTTGTTGTAATTAGAAGCTTTTAGTGCATCAAAAAGTCATGCTTATCTTTAACTCTGGGTCTGCTGTCATCTAACACTTTAATTCAAGGTAACTAATCAATTCAATTCTTTCAACAGATTTTTATAGGGAAATGGACATTTCTGTTTTGGGAACACTGCTGGGGAAATGCAAAGGATCATTACAGGTTATTGCTGGTAGAGACTAGAGTTACAGCCCAGCAAATGGTGGAGTAGCTGTGAGGAAAGAGGGGTGAACCTGGAGCCAGATGAATTGTATTCCACGCTTATCTCTGCCAAGCTTGACCAAGTCTTTTAACCTCAGCTTTCTCTGCCAGACCTCAGAAACTTCTCTCTAGAAGCTCAGTTCACCTCTAAACTATTCTCACACTGAGAGTTTCCTTGCACCCCTCAGACTTCTCCTTCTGATTCGTTGGTTCTTCCCAGGGCCTCCGATTTAAGTGGGAGACCCTAACCAACCACATCTTCTTTCCTCTTTGGACTGCACTCCTGATTTTCTGCCCCCAATTCAGATACCTTCTGCATTCCCCCCTTTTTCAGTTCCCTTTATGCCTTTTATATGTTGTCTCCCCCATTAGAGTGGAAGTTCCTTGAGGCCAAGCACTGTCTTTCATTCTCTTGTCTGCATTCCTAGCCTTAACATAGGGCCTGCACATGAGAAGATGCTTGCTGGTTCAACTTGAAAATCTCTCTGGGCCTCAGTTTTTTCATCTTTAAAGATGAGGATGATACTATTTAGAGAAACTCTGCAGGAGGGGATATGAGAGTTTTAGGGAGAGAGAGAGATCCTCTCATTGCTTTGCCCAGCATACACTTGTACCAATCCTTGTTCCTCCACCTTTGAAAAAGCCATGTGAGGACCCTAACTAGCTTCCCATCTCAAAATTTTGTTGTTCAGTTGTTTCAGTCATGTCTGACTCTTCATGACCCTATTTGGGGTTTTCTTGGCAAAGATACTGGAGTGGTTTGCCATTTCCTTCTCTAGCTCTTTGAAAAGATGAGGAAGCTGAGGCAAGCAGGGTTTAGTAACTTGCATAGGGTCACACACCTTGTAAGTGTCTGAGACTGGATTTCAATTCAGGTCCCCCTGACTCCAGGATGAGTGCCCTGTCTTCTGAACCCCTTTGCTTCCCTTCTCAAATTGACATATGCTTAAATATGTTTTGTGAAACACAGCTTAAGAAACATAACATAGAGGAGTTCTATGACTTAGTTCATATAATTAAAATTCATCAAAAAAAGTCATTCTCATCTTTAACTACAGGTCTACTCTATCTAGTTCTTTAATTCCAGGTAACTAATCAAATTCTTTCATTTTAACCAACTTTTATGACAAATCTTCTATTTTTCTAAGGAAATTAGAAGACCAGTAAAAGGTATAGCTTCTATTTACAGAAATATTAACTATTCAGGCCAGAGTGAGATTGAGGAACAGTTTCAATATTGCAGTGATATCCAGTTTAGAGTCAGAATTCCTTTCCAGATTTTGCAAAACCAAATGGGCTTTTGATGTTAGCTATGTCAGAAGAATCAGAACACATTGAATGAGCCCTAAAGACAACAATTAGGGTGAGGTTAAAGACTTAGTTGAAAACACTGGAGGTGCTCATTCTTATACTAAAGGAGATGAAGCATGATAGCATAAAAATGAGAAACAAGGACAGGCCCCCAACCATGTCTTAGCAACAGGAACTCAGGAAGAAAAAAACAAGAATCTCAAAGTTAGTGTTTCTAAAGGTTGAACAGAATCATATTAGGTATTTTGGATGAGGTTCTCAATACTTTGAAATATGAAAACTTACAGCTTGGGTCCTAAGAACTCTATCTCCCACTTTCTTGGGATCTTCCAGTAGGGTTCCACATACTGCTTTCTACCCACAATTTACTAACTTTAATTTTCCCTTTCTCAATGGTACTTGTGATTCTATGTCACAGCTGTCTAAGATTTTTATCAATGTGTTGAGGAGAGAGATGAGAGAGCTGGTTCAGATGTGAATGAAGTCAGCCCTTCTCTATAGCCTTTGTGAGCTTTATTGACACAAAAGCAGTGGGCCTGAGATTTAGCAAGGAGCTTAACAAAGGCACTGATATAGGAAAAGAACTAGACATATACACAGTCTGTAGAATGATGATGTAATTTTTAGGGTTTCTAATGGGGGTTGGAGATTTTAGGGACAAGATGAGGAAGATGGATGAGACAAGACAAAGGAGACAGAAACTTTATGACCCAGCATGGGGGAGATGAGGAATTTTATGGTCCAGGATAAGGGTGAAGTTTTATGCTATTTAAAGATAAGGGGGATAGATTTTAGGGCATGTTCAGGTTAGAAAATAAAACAGAGGCTTCACAAAGTACTGACAAAGCAACCCTTAATATTCATTTTAACCCTTAGGGCACTGTTTTTATCCACATCAAATACATATACTAGCCTTTTCTATGGCAACACTTTATCAAGAGAGACTCTCCAATTGCAAGCTTAAAAATTCCATAGCAACAGCCAGTTCAGCCTATGCACTGGAGGTACCAAGTCATGTCTATACATCAATATACAGTCAATGCCAACAGGGAATAGAGGAACACTCTGTGAGCAAATGAAACAAACTGGTCACTCCCTTTCTGCTAGGTGACAAGGTCTTCCTTGACAGCAGTAAACAGTCCTCTCCTACCCCTCCCTTCCCCCCAGCACCTTTTTCCCCACTAAGTGATTCTGGACCTCTCCTGTCCCCCAACATTTTACTGCATTTTGCAGAATTCAAGAAGCCAGGACTAGAGCCAGGTGATTCTGGAGAGGTTTTCCTTACCTCTGGTCATCAGAGGTCTCTAATCTGCCCAGTGCTGAACTTGATCTCATTTTGTTTCTTGAAGTCATGGTACAAGACTGGAACTCTTCACCCTCTCTAAGAGAGGTCCTAGAATCCCCTAGTCCCTGAGACTGTGAAGCTAAAACAAGTGAGCAGAAATCTGGAATGTGATGGAAACCTGGTGGCTTGCTCACTGGGGCGGAGGAGAGGAGCCACGGGGATCTGTTGCTCCTTTTCTCTGCTCCAGCGTTGGTCACGTTGCACCTTGTAATTGGAGTGACATTTCACATTCCCTCCCCAGGGACATCAATAGGAAGGTATTGATTCCCATGTGAACCTGGGGGAGGAAGGGGAAGAAATGCCAAGAGGAAGAAAAATGAACCCTTGTCCTCCAGTGCACATCACCTGATCCTCTAGTCTTGTTCACCCAGGGTTTACTCTACCTCCCTCCCTTCTAAGTCTTTGCGTTGTCACAAAGAAGGCAGTTTGGATTTATCTGGCTAACCTCCATAGTACAGAGGTAAAACAAGGAAGGAGGCCTAAGGACCAACATTTATTTAGTGCCTACGTTTACAGATGTTACCTCATTTGGTCGTCATAACAACCCTGAAAGGTAGGTGCTATTGTTATTCACACTTTACAGGTGAGGAAACTGAGGCAAAGTGCCTCAAAGTGAGTAAGTGAGTGCCTGAGGTTGGATTTGAGCTCAGCTCTTCCAGACTCCAGGCCCAGCACTCTATCCATTGCCCCACTTAGCCATCAATGGGGAGATGTTATGGAGAGTCAGATTTTGGCTCAATATAAGAAAGAACTATCTAAATGTATGAAAACGGATTACATTGCCTCATTAAGTAATGAGTTCCTCATCACTAGAAGTATTTGGCAAAAGCTTCTCACGTATAATAAATAAGAGCTGTTATTTATGCAGTCTTTTTGGTGGACCTGTGATCTTATCAGGATAGGAAGCTCCCAGTGTGAGGAATTCCTTCTATTAATTCAAAACAGTACTGTCTCTACAATTAATCATCTTCGAGAGCTACCCGAGGCACTATGAAGTTAAATGACTTGCCCAGAATCATACAGCCAGAATATGTCAGAGGTTAGGTTCCTGCTTAATAATAATACCTAACAATGATCTATATATATATATATATATATATATATATATATATATATATATAGATTCATGTAGTACACATATATATGTGTATGTGTAGGTGTATATACACATATGTATATACACATTTATGTATGTATGTATGTGTATAAATGTATGTGTATATACATACATACATACATTTTAAAATTCAAAAATATTTTACAAATATTAACTTATTTGATCCTCACCACAAGCCTAGGAGGTCGATCTCTATCATGATCTCCATTTTACAGATGAAGAAATAGAGGTTAAGTGACTCACCCAGGTTCACAAAGCTGGAAAGTGTCTGAGAATGGATTTGAATTCAAGGCTTTCTGCCCCCCGTGCTCCATCTGTTGTGCCACTGCTCCACGCTGCCTCACCTAGCACATTCATGTTTCCAAAATTCTTTTCATGCATCTTCACCTTTGCTTACCACAATCACCCTGTGAGTTTAGTAGCTGTACTTATATCTCCATTTTACTGATGAGAAAAGTAAGGCCCCGAGAAATTGTAACACATCAAAGGGAGCAACTAGTAAGCTGAGATTTGAAGCTAATTCTCTCAGAAGCCCAAATTTAGTATCATTTTTAACCCCAACATTCTGTATCACTTGTCAGGGATACCACAGAGGGGCTTTATCCATCAAGCAGGAAGTTAGACCGGAAGGTCTCAAAGATAACTTGTAGCATCAGAGTTCTATGATTTATTGTTATCCCATCATTTTTCAGTTGTGTCCAACTCTGTGTGACCCATTTTTGGATTTCCTTGGCAAAGATAGTGGAGTGGTTTGCCATTTTCTTCTCCAGCTCATTTTATAGATGAAGAAACTCAGGTAAACAGGGTTAAGTGACTTGCCCCAGATCTTACACAGCTGGTAAGGATAGGAAGCCAGATTCAAATTCGGGAAGATAAGACTTTCTGACTCCAGGCCCAGAACTGTATCCATTGTATCTAATAACACTCAATTCTGCTCCCAGCTTTAGGCTAATCATTGTTCAGATGAGAACCTAATTAATCAATTCTGGGATAGGTACTTAATATTTACTCTCATCTAAACAGATTGGATTTGAAAAAAAAAAATACCTCTCTAGACCCAGCTTTTTCCTATAACCTAGTTTTGCAATTCTAGTAACTGCCAACAGGTGCCATGGGTTGTGGCTTACTCTTTATGGTCCCAGGAGCTCATCCTAGTTTTTCCATCTTATGCTTTTATATTACTGTATGCAAAGCCTCGAACATACTCCTTCCCCCACCTCCATCTCCAGTTATTTCAAGGCTGAGTTCTGGAAAGAGTCATGTCTTACATGAAAACTTTCTTGATTCCCTCCAGAGGAAAATGACCCCCTCTTTAGTTGATCAACAAGAATTTATTAAATGCTTACTATTTACTGAGCTGCCTATCTCTCTCACCATTCTTTATGTTCTCCATCCTTAATTATATTCTAAATGTTATTCTACTTCATTCAAGTATTTTTCTTATATCTCTGATAGATTGTAAGTTTCATGAAGGCAAGAAACTCTTTATGCCTGTATCCCCAGTACTAAACATAATACCTTACACTTACTTAATAGTTTCTCACTCTCACTCTCTCTCTCTCTCCCTCTCTCTCTCTATATATGCATATGTATATATGTGCGTATAAAATGAAACAATATAACTTTAATTAATATACACGATTATGTATTGTATATAATGTATAACACATATATTAATATATATATATTAGTTCAGTTGGCAAGATTAAGTAATTGATCTGGGGGCAGGGTGTCTATCTGTGTTTTGGTAAAGAACTGTGGAGAGTCTTTATATGTCCAGTGCAGCAGAAGAGGTTGGAGCTGTAGCACTGATAGTCATAAAGAGGAATTGAGTTCTAAGAGGGAATGCTCAGCTATGTGGAAGTCTTTCCATTGCATGAATACACCCTAATTAAGGATGTTCCCCTTCTGCTGGAACAGCATGGGCCCCAATCCAGCATCAGTATGCTGCTGGAGCCATCTGCCGACCTCAAAGAAGAACCAACTATGAAGACAAAATCCAACTACACCTGAATAAGATCCCTGGTTACAATGTTCCAATGGGTATCCAGGAAAGAGGTATGTATTTTATTCAAGTCAGTTTATTCCACTTTTGGAAAGGTCAGAGCTGTTAAGAAGTTATTCCTGATATCCAGCTAAAGTGTGCTTCTTGACATATCTCCTACCTATGACTCCTACTGCTTTGCCTTCTGCCCTTTGGGGTCTAGTCCTTCAATACCACAGCTGACCTCAAAGTATCCATGACCCCTCTATCTTGTCTCTTCCAAGTTAAACACCCCCATTTTCTTCAATAGATCTTTGCCCGGCATAGTCTCTAGTTTCTTCACCAGGACTTCATCAAGCATCCTTTGAACCCACTCCAGTTTTCTCTAATTTGAAGGGCCTCTAGCCTATCATCAGGTATGCCCCTCTTCTAAACAACATGCTTTCAACCTCTTGCCATGGAACTCACCAGTGAAATACTGCTGTATTACTGTAGTAGACAAGGCCTGACTCAAACCGACCTAAGAGTTCAGGTCAGAGATTCAAACAAATGAGATCATTTAACATTTAACAAAAGATGATACATTTAGCTAGGACTTGGAAAGAATATTCAGCAAGGATACAGCACTGGTCTAGTCCAGTGATTTAGTTCAATCAGCTATGGGAAATCTATCAAGTTTGAGAAGTACTGACTTTTCTCAAAGATTGGCCTCTTTTATGCCCTTAGGGAACCAGGAAGCCACTTCAATCAATGAAGCCTTAGCTCTGTGCTCATCAAGTCTCAGAGATGCTTTTTAGAGAAAAAAAAACTTAGCCTAACCTATGTGGTAGGGGACTCTGATAATAACCTTTCCCTATGTCCTGCTACCCATTATGTGGACTTAAATACTACCCATACAAATCTCCTCCCAGTATCCACTATTAGGATCTAGTCTGTCTAGTCTCCAGAGTCAGGCTATCTTGGATCTGCCCTATCCTATCATTACCTGAAACCAGACAAAAGGCTAAACCTCATTATAATTTGGACCTGGATCAGGGATCTCTACAACTCTTGTCAGAAGTAACCAGTAGGATAAGCCTTGCTTCCCTACAAAGAAAGAGATAGCTCTAGCTCCTACCAGGGACCTAAACCCTGCCCTCAGTGACATTTATGGGTAAACTTAGAGTACAAGACTCAAGTATCCCCTGCCTTTCCTACTGATCCCAGGCTACCATTCATGACCTAGCAACACTGTTCCAGATAGCAGCTATCCAAGTCGTCTGGGCAGCCATAAATTCCAGTCCTGTCTTCTAATGGGAGAGTAGAAATCTTCAGTTGGAAACCTAGTCAGATCTGGAGATTGATGAAAGGAGTTTCCTCACAATTATACATCTTAAGCAATCCATATGTCTTACCTGAAAACAATCCATTATTGATCAATCGGTTATTGTTTCTATGTTTTGTTCATTGGATAAAGACCCTTGGGGGGAGTGGGACACTTTTTTTTTCTGATTTCAGGATATGTTCACTCTCAATGTGGAAATGCCCTCATTTTCCCTCCAATTAGAAATCAGATTATCTAATGTTTGATCTTGGTTTGTATCCTGTTAATTATTTTCATTTAATCAGTCCTATTTTTAATACATAAAAAATCTGTCTCCTTCTACATTCAGGGTTCAGAGCCAGAGCAGAGGAAGTATGTATGCAATGGGAATGTATTGCTTGATAAACTGACATTCTCAGAAGCTCAAACCTTTGTTTCCTCAGTCATTTCATCTTTTACCTGCCACACACTTCCGGGATAAGGTTCAGTTATTCTCCTGATGCTAAGGGAGTTACGATCTACTTCAAAAAGTAAGAACAGGTCACATTGGTACAGTGCATTAAAGTGTGCAAAGCATTTTCTTTACAACAACCTTGTGTGAGGAGTATTGTAAATATTGTTATTCTCATGTTATAGATGGGAAATTGAGGCCTAGAGCAGTTAAATGGTCTGCTCAAACTCACATGACTAGTTAAGTGTCAGAGTCAGAGGTCAGGTCTTTCCTAATTCCAATCATTTCCTCTGCACCATACTGCTTTTAAGAGGACTTTTCAAAGGTTCTTACTGTTTGCTAGTCTCTGCAGTCACCAGGAGTCAAGAGTTTTTTAAACCTAATAGGATCAGTCTTTCAATTCCTTATAGGTAAATTTCCCCTTCAAATTAAAGCTGCTGGGGGAAAGGACTTAGTGATTGCTTTTCAGTGAGCCTTATGGAGTCGACATTAGTGCTTGAGGAGAGGGAGCAACTGATTAACCCTCTGGCCCATTAAAAATAACCGGTAACTATTGGTCTCAAGAAAACCCTTGAAGTGTTTGGGTCTCTTTATTTTCCTGTTCCCTCCACAGCATGGCATATTTTAAAATCCAAGTGAACACAATAAAAACCATAATTATGTTATTTTCCTAGAGCTTGAGTACAGCTCTAAAGTCATCTAGTATAATTCACTACTTGATAGATGATTCCATCCAACAATATCCCCAACTGAGGTTCATCAGGTCTTTACTTAAATATTTTCAGGGACAAGTCAGAGTGAACTGACTCAGAATCCTACTCTCTCAGCCACCAGAACCTAAGAAGGGGTAAATGCACTGGTATGAGCAATTGATCTCATTACAAGGTAAGAAGGAAAAGAGACAAAGAAAGTAAAGTCAAATTACAAACTTAAGAAATCTAGTCTTCTATTGAGGAAGGGGAGTGACCTTGGGTTCTGGAAGACTGTTGCTGGAGCAGAAACCTAACAGATCCTTCTAGATTGGAAATATTGAGCATGGGCCTGGTAATCAATTGTGTCTATTGAACAAAGAGAGACCAGCAAAGTTTAGAGGGGTTCATCACAATAAGACTACCCACTAGGTAATTTTTTTTACAGTCAAAGTAAGTCATCTACAAAGGATTGTTATCTGCATTAGTAGATGGAGTGTCCAAATGGTTAAACTCGCAGACTCTAAAAGTGCTAAAATATTCACCTATTGAACAAAGAAAACATCTGCACACACCAGCACTCATATCTACCTACGTCCTTTTCATTTTGTTTGGCTGTGGTTTTTTGTTTGTTTTTTTTTTTACTAGCTCACCTCCTCCACCAGATAACATAAATTTCCTCAGATGCCTGGGCATTATAACAACCTTGATTAATTCTTATTCAATTAAATTCAAGCTAACAAGCATTTATTGAGTACCTCCTATGTGCCAGGCATTATGCTAGGAACTATGGTACAAAGACAAGAACAGTCTCTGTCGTCAAGGAGCATATATCATATTGAATGTTACTCTTCTAGCCAAGTTGACTGGACAACCCTCCACACTGACCACATGATTTACATGTCAGACTTAAATATGATGCAATACTGGAATTTCAGGTTATTGATTTGGCTATATGCCATGAACTTTAGTTAGCTATGAATACAATATATCAAAGAGCATAGTACTTAACATAATTCATTTTTAAGAGTCGTAACAACTGAATTTGAAGGGAAACAGGTTTAAGATGCCTGTTTGTTTCTTTGTGTTTTGGTAGAGATATACAAGACATACTATTGTTTGGAAATTTGTCAGAATACTCACCACAAGTGAAGATATAGACAAGTCTGTATAAACAGGAAAAATTAGATTTTGAATCTACCTACAATGCAATGGTGTGGAGGGAGGGATCTCATTAATTTATCTCAGACTTGGCAGTATCATCATGTAGAGTAGATACCTTCTAGATGTCTAGATATTAAGAGGTTGGTGGAATAACCTTCCATCTCCATATATCCCCCCAAATGCCACTGGAATATAGAGCAACTTTCCATTCTCAAATGGGGTAGGATCTTTTCAGTCAACCTTGTGATCCTCTATTAATCATTTGGACTGAGAAGGGAGTTTAGGATCAGACTGTAATCAGATTCATAAATGACTTCTTTCTGGTAGAACTTCTGATACAAATAGACATTATGAACCTGGGGCACTGTATACCCTTAGTCTTCTTAGAAGAAGGATGCATGCCCAGAAGTATATACCTGGTTAAACAAGAAATAGAAAATTAGACTCCTGGAAGTTTAGATCTGGACTTTGCTTTCTGTGTTTCTCTTTCTTGTCTCCTAGCAGTGCATCTACTTCTTTTCCTTCTGGTGGTTGAGGGCACATAACTCTGGTCATTCCAGTGACATGTCCTATTTCTTCTTTCCTTCTGGAAGCCAACAAGGGAAGTTTCCCCTATGGGCTGCTCCTATTACTCTCTTCCCTTTTAAAGGGAGAAGAGAAAAGAAACCTCTTAATTAGGCTACTTTTCTCTTGATCAGACATAAGGGACAAGAATTTCCCAGCCTCACTTAATATCCTAGATCTCTGCTCTCACTTGGACCTGATTTTGCTTTACTCACATTCTCATTCTCTCTTTCTCCTTCTCTTTCCCTCTCATATCATCATCCAAGTGGTGCCTGATAACTATGGGAGTCCAAGCCTAGGACCTGTTCTTTTCTCCCTCTATACAACCTCACTTGCTGATCTCATCAGCTCCCATGGATTCAATTATCATCTCTATGCTGGGCAGCTAGGTGGTATAGAGATGAGCACTAGTGAGCATGGCAAGAAGATAGCCTCAGAAAGTATTTAGGCAAGAGATTCTGTGAAAAGTACCAGAAAATCTGCAAGCTAAAGATATTGATGTACATTTGAAAATTGTGCCTTTGCCCCCACACAATTGTACTTACTTCTATAAAAGCAGTTCACTTCCATTTGGAGGTAGAGCAGTACAAAAGGTCAGAGATAATATATGCAGGTCCAATCACAGCTTTATCAGAGATTACCATATAGCTTTTCTGCTGGCTTTAATAGCTCCAAAGTCATGAAGAGTATCATCACAATTTGGGGGTAGCAAGGAATCTCACTGGCTGTCTGGTCCAGCCATTGATACCCAAAAGAAACAACCACTATAACAATTTAAAAATTTTTTTAAGAATTTTATTTTTCCCCAGTTACATGTAAAAACAAATTTTAACATTCGGGTTTTTTTTAAACTTTGAGTTCCATATTCTCTCCCTTCCTCCCTCCCCAAAGCCCCTCATTGAAAAGGCAAGCAATTGGATACAGGTCATACATGTGTAGTCATGCAGAACACTTCCATAATAGTCATATTGTGAAAGAAAACATAGACAAGAAAAAAACTCAAGAAAAATAAAGTTTTTTAAAAAGTAGGTTTCAGACACTACCAATTCTTCCTCTGGAGATGGATAGCATTTTTCATCATTAGTACTTCAGAGCTGTCTTGTATCATGTATTGCTGAGAATAGCTAAGTCATTCACAACTGATCATCTTACAATATTGCTTTTATTTTGTACATAGTACATTTCATTTTGTATTAGCCCATGCAAACCTTCCCAGGTTTTTCCAAGAGCATCGCATTCATTTCTTATAGTACAATAGTATTCCACCATAATCACATACCACAATTTGTTCAGCCATTCCTCAATTGGTGGGCATACCCTCAAATTCTAATTCTTTACTCCCAGAAAAGAGCTTCTATAAATATTTTTATACATATAAATCCTTTTCTTTCTTGTTTTTTAATCTCTTTTGGGATACAGACCTAGCAGTGGTATTGCTAGGCCAAAGAATATACATGGTTTTACAGGCCTTTGGACATAGTTTCCAAATGCCCAATTTGGGCAATAGTTGAATCAGTTCACAATGCCACCAGCAGTGCATTACAGTCTCATTTTTACCACATTTCCTCCAACATTTGTCATTTACTTTTAGCCAATCTAATAGGTGTTAGGTAGTACCTCAGAATTGTTTTAATTTGCATTTCTCCAATCAATAGTAAGTTAAGAGTGTTTTTTCACATGGCTAGACAGCTTTAATTACTACATCTGAAAACTGATCGTATCTTTTGATCACTTATCAACTGGGGGAACGGTTCCTACGTTTAGAAATTTGACTCATTTGTCTACATGTTTGAGAAATGAGACCTTTATCAGAGAAACTTCAAATTTTTTTTCACAGTTACTATTGCTAACCGTATTTCCATCTATCCTGTTCTCCCTATTTATTCTATTCTCTCTCTCTCCTTTCACCCTGTACCTTCTCAAAAGTGTTTTCCTTCTGACTACTCGTCCCCCAATCTGCCCTTCCTTCTATCACCACCCCCCCTCTTTTCTCATCCCCTTCCCCTCCTACTTTCCTGTAGGGTAAATAAGAAAGATTTCTATACTCAATTCTATACCCTCTTTGAGCCAGTTCTAGTGAGAGTAAGGTTCACTCACTCCCCTCACCTCCCTCCTGTTCCACTCCACTGTAAAAGCTTTTTCTTGCCTCTTTTATGTGTGATAATTTACCTCACTCTACCTCTCCCTTTCACTATAACATATTTAGCAAGCAATCATCCAGACTTCTGTTTGAAGACCTCCAAATGGATTGAGGAAGCCATCCCCTCCTTAGGCAGCTCATACCATTTATGCATAGCTCTAATTATTGGGAGAGGGTAAGCTAAGTGGTATTGTAGATAGAGTGCCAGGTCTGGAGTTGGGAAGACTCATCTTCCTGAGTTCAAGTCTTGCCTCAGGCACCAACTATATGACCTTGGAAAAGTCACTTAACCCTATTTAACTCAGTTTTCTCATCTGTAAAATAAGTGGGAGAAGGAAATGCAAAACCTCTCCAGTATTTTTGCAAAAGAAACCTCAAATGGGGTCACAGAGTCGGACACAACTGAAATGACTGAAAAACAATTACTGGGAAGTTTTTCCTGATATCAAACCAAACAAGGCAGATCTAACCCTTTTTCACATTATATCTCTTTTAAATCTTGACAATAGTTATCATGGCTCATAGGGCCTCTCTCCTTGCCCTTAGTCTTTTTTTTCCTCCAGTTTAATGGCTCTTTCAACTATCTCCCAAAGTCTGTCCAAGTTTATGTTCATTGTATCTATGACACTATCCATCTCATCCCTTGCCATCCCCTTTTCCTTTTCCTTTCAATCTTTCCCCATATCAGGTGGTTTTTTTAATGAATCCATGTTCTCATAACCTGGCCAAAAAAGTATTTAAGCTCCAACTTCAATATTTGATCTTCCATCGAATAGCTTGATTTTTTAAAGATATGAACTAATTTGATCTCCTTGCTGCTCAAAGGACTCTCAAAAGTTTCCCCCAGCACAACTCAAAAGCATTGATTCTGTGGTGCTCAGTTTTCCTTATAGCTTACCTTTAACAGCCACACATTGTTACTGGGAAAAACCATAGCTTTGACTACAAGGACATTTGTCAGAAAGATGATGTCTCTGCTTTTTAGTATGCTATCCAGGTTTGCCATAATTTTCCTTCCAAGGAGCAGTTGTCTTTTAATTTCGTGGCTGCAGTTGCTATCTGAAATGATCTTTGAGCCCAAGAATATAAAATCTGTCACTGCTTCCATGTCTTCTCCCTCTGTTTGCCAGAAAGTGATAGGACTTGTTGCCAAGATCTTAGATTTTTTTTATATTAAGCTTCAAGCCAGCTTGTACACTCTCGTCTTTCACCCTCTCATCATGAGGCTTCTTAATTCTCCTTCATGTTCTGCCATCAGAGTGCATATCTGAGATCATTGATAGTTCTCCTAGCAACCTTAATTCTAGCTTTTGATTCATCTAACTTGACATCTTGCATGGTGTATTCTGCATTTTAGTTAAATAAATAAGGCGGTGTGATCCATGCAATCAAAGGCTTTAGTGTAGTCAGTGAAGAAGTAGGTATTTTTCTGGAACTCCCTTGCTTTCTCCATAATACAGCAAATGTTGGCAATTTGGTCTCTAGTTCCTGTGCCTCTTTGAAAACAGTTTGTTCTTCTGATAATTCTCAGTTCACCTATGGCTGAAGCCTAGCTTGCAGAAGCTTAAGCATAACCTTGCTGGTATGTGAAATGTTTGACAATTTGAACATTCCTTGGCATTGCCCTTTTTTAGGATTGGGATATAAACTGATCTTTTCCAATCCATTGGCCACTATCAAGTTTTCCAAATTTGTTGGCATATGGAATGCAGTACTTTAACAGAAACATCTTTTAGGATTTTAAATAGTTGTAGTGCCAACTTGATATTCACAGCATCTATGGCAGCCATGCACACACTAGTGCAATTCTGAACTGCAAAATACAACAGACTCTCCACATGGAAGACAGAATCAGAAAGTCAAATCCATCATAGCAACTAAGAAATCTATACACAATAACAATGCACTACCATCCCCAAGCCTTCCCCCTGCTAGGGCCTTCTCACAAACCAGCTCCCTTAACCAAATCACAAACAAGCTCTCCCACTCATGCTAGCTGTTGACTTTCCCAGTTCTGACTGCTATAACTTCTTCTCAGCCCTGCACCAGCTCCACCTCTTCCTGTTCCACCCTACCTGCCCCATGTAACTTGGCTCATGTGACTCAGGCTTCCATGTGACTATATGGGCCTATTAATAGATGGGAAGGATCTTCTCATTAAGAAGCAAAATTACATTAACAATAAGCAAAAATGCATTATCAATACAAAAACTCAGCTAAAATTCCATCATCTCCACTAGTCTTGTTGGCAATGTTTCCTAAGGCCCACTTGACTTCATTCCCCAAGATGTCTGGACAGCTGTAGATCAGTAGCCACACCACCTACCAATGATGTCAAGATCTTTCTTATAGAGTTCTTTTGTGCAATCTTACCACCTTTTTTTATCTCTTCTGCTTCTGTTCAGTATTGTACATCAGTACAAGTGAAGAAGGGCTGTGTGTTTGCTACCATGCTATTCAGCATGATGTTTTAGCAATGTCGTCAGATGCCTTCAACAAGGACAAAAACAGCATCAAGGTCAGCTACTGTGCTGATGGTAGATTATTTAAATTGTAAATGCTACAAACCCAGACTAAAGTGAAAGGAGAGTTGTTGCATGATTTTTTTTTGCAGATGATTATGCACTCAATATAGCCTCTGAGGCTGAGATGCAACAGAGCATGGATCAATTCCAGCCAGACACATTATACCTTGACCCCAACATAGTGTATTAGCAAACACCCTAGAACACCGAGGACGGCCTGTTAGCATGGGTTCTTTGATCTGATTTATAAAGGAAAGACAGCTGCAAAGGGGTTAATAATTTTTCTTTAATTAAACATATGTAAGTCATAGTCTAGTTCAGGGGAAAAGTTAACACCCTGATTGTGGAGAAAATACAAGCAGAGAAGAAGGCACTGGTAGTTCAGGGGAAAGGGCAACACCTTGAGTGTGGAAAAAATATGAGCAGAGAAAATACAAGCAGAGAAATGAGCACAAAGATTCAGCAGACACGGCTCGTACTGTCTGAATAAAGTAATACAACCCTCTACATACATCATGGGATGTAGGTGAGGGACTCTTGACAAATGACTACTCAAGAGTCCCATCCAGGGAATCAAAGGTCCTTCTCATAAGTGAACCCCTAAAGCAAAATACCAACCTACTGGTGTATGTAACAAAGACTTGACTTCTGATTGGTTCAGAGTGAAACCCATGTGACTCAGCACAGCTATGAACCATCAGGGTTCAAAGGAGATTGAGCCTTCAGATGTTTTCAATGAGCCTGGAAAGCTGAGCTCCAGAAAGAAAACAACAAAAATTCCACTTTGCTTGCTCTTACATAGTAATGTCATTTTGGTCCTCTGGTCCTCTCTTTACCCATAAACAACAATCAACCAACTATTTTGTCTTTTATTATGCCCATTTTTGCATGAAACATTTTCTTGATATCTCTAATTTTAACAGATCTCTTATCTTTCTCTATTCTTCTCAGTGGTGGGAGCATACATTTGTATTACTGTGATGATGAATGGTTTGCCTTGGATCTAAATAAATATCATGGTCATTTTTGAGATTATACCTCAGTACTGATTTTCTCATGAGGGCTACCCCATTTCTTCTAAAGGACTTTTGCTCACAGTAGTATATGCAACTATTCCCCCAAATTATACTCACCCATTCCCATCCATTTAAGTTTACTGACACCAAGCATGTTGATATTTAATCTTTCCATCTCCTTTTTGACCATATCTAGCTTACCTTGGTTCATAGATCGGACATTCCCTGTTCCTATGAAATAGTGATTTTTAAATCACTGGATTTTCCTTTCATCACCAGACACATCTGCAGCTGAGTATCCTTTCCTCTTTGGCCCAGCCTTCTCAATAGTACTGGAGCTACTTGCAGTTGTCCTCCATTCTTCACTAGTATCATATTATACACCCTCCAATCTCATCTTCTGATATCATCTCTTTTATCATTTTAGCACTGTCCATAGGGTTTTCTTAGCAAAGATACTGGAGTGGTTTGCCATTTCCCTCTCCAATGAATCACCTTTTGTGAGAACTCTCTACTATGACATGTCCATCTTGGATAATCTTGCATGGCATAGCGCAAAATTTCATTGAGCTATGCAAGCCCCTCACTATGACAAAGTAGTTAATAAGCACTTATTAAATGCCTACTGTGTACCAGCCATTGTACTTTGCATTAAAGAAGCAAAAGAGAGTCTTTACCCTCAAAGAACTCACAATCTAATGGGGATGACAAGAAGAAAACAAATATGTACAAGCAATATACAAGTTAAATAGGAAATAATTGAGGGAAGGCAATAGAATGAAGAGGGGCTGGGAAAAGCTTCCTGTAGAAAGTGGGATGTTAGTTGGGACTTGAAGTCAAAGCAGCCAGTAGCTGGAGATGAGGGGGAGAATGTTGTAGGAATAGACAACAGCTAGAGGAAATGCCTGGAGTAGAGATTACAAAATTCTTTTGTAAGCAGGAATGCAAGGAGGCCACTGCAAGGTCACCGGTTGAACAGTATGTGGTAGTGAGGAGCAAGCCAGAAGATGACAGGAAAGGTAATGAAGGACTAGGAAAGGTTATGAAGACCATTGAATGTAAAACAAAAGATTTTGTATTTGACCCTAGATGTGTTAGGGAGACACTGGAGGGAGTGACATGATTGAACTTGCACTTTAGGAAAATCACTTTGGAGTGGGGAGAGGCTTGACAAAGAGTAGAGTTGAGTATGGGAAGGGAAAGGGAGAGGTGGAAAGCCAATAGATTATGGTCAGATAAAGGGATTTTAGAATTCTAGAATGGACAAGGGTATGGCCATTTTTGTATGTGGCTGAGGTATATATGGAGGAATAGATCATGGGAAGTAAGCAGATTGAGAAACTGAGTGGTTTGGGTGTTTGAAGGAGAGTCAGTAAGTATTTGAAGTCCATTAGTATGAGGGCAGGAGTTGGGGAGAAGAGAAAGATTGTAAGCTAGGTGTTGAACTCATCGAAGAAGGAGACATCTGTAGCAAGAGTTACCAAGAAATTGGATAGAAGATGTAGCTTGTATGGAACTCAAAAGAGAAAAGTACACTGAGTAATGGGGGTTGGGGAAAAACCTGGTAGTGGTAATGAGGAATAAGAGGTATTCTAACTTTCCCACCTTAACTAGTAAGCCAAGAGGAATGAGTAAAGGTACAACTAGTATTAGAAAGGGTGGCCAGGGAAGCTGTACCATCCAGGTGAATGCAGGTCTCTGCAAATGCTATAATATGGAAGGAGTAGGAGAGGAAAAGATTTAAGATGAAGGAAACTTTATTGCCTATAAAACAGGCATTCCAGAGGGTGCAGAGGAAAGGATGGATGGTGTTTGATTGGGACTTGATGTGGGAGGGTTGAGGAGGAAGGGAATAAAGGAGGGGTAGGAAATGAGATTCAAATGATGACCAACATGAGTTCAGAATCACTAGGATATGAATAAGTGAATATGTACATTATTTAGTAGGAAACATCACTCTTCTCTCTCATCAGATGGTGGTGGATATCAGACAGGAGTGATACTCAGAATGATGGAAGGCATATAGTCAAATGTGAAGCCTTATTTCAAATCCCCTCTGCTGGAATTTAAGCATCAGAAGAGATGAAAACTGAATGCATGCATCAGGAAACAGAAGTCCTGAAACCCACCAACTTTCCTCTTCTTCTTTCCTCATTCTCTTTCTATGTTTGGAGCAGACTACTTCATTAGCTGACAAAAACAGAGTAGTTGCTGATTCATATAGGATCATAGATTCAGAACCAGAAGGGCCCTCAGATGTCATTGAGTTCCACCCCATTTTTACAGATGAGAAAAGAGACTCAAGAGAAGTTAAATTACCAGAGAACCAAGTGGCACAGTGAATAGAAAGAAGATGGACATGGAGTCAGGAATAAGTGAGTTTCAATCCTGTTTCAGAAACTTACCGGCTGTGTGACCCTGGGTTAGTAACTTGGCTTCTAATTTCCTCCATTTCCCTCATCACCCACCTTCTGGGGGTATTATGAGGATAAAATGAGGCATTTATTTGAAAAACCCTTTGCTCTGGTTATTAAAATTGTGCCACACCACAAATACAGTAAGCAGCAAAGCCAGCATTTGACTCCATCATCTCTGACTTTAAATCCAATCCTCTTTGCATTGAACCATGAGAGAAACTCTATGCCTGGTGCTTGAACCATTCTACAGAATTTCAAAGTGCCAACATCTTGGTTATATTTTATAGTTAAACTCTTGGCAGTGGTTTTAAATTCAGTCAATTCACTATTTGTGAGGGCAGAACTATAAAGGAATTCAGCATCCAATGAAGCTCCTTGCAAAACCACTTCCTGGACTTAATGTCAATTATAAGAGGAAAAATACTTTCTTTTGCCTGTATATAAAAATAAATCTTGCAGGGGAAAAAAATCAAACTTTTTTTCTTTTATTGCCTCTTTGATGGAAATGTCATTGGGAATGCCCAATTCTTCTGCAGTTGTTTTAATATAAATGAGATCATTTCACCTACAGGTTCACATGATACTCTCAACAAAGTCTCTGATTTAACTTAGATTTTAAAGATTGGCAGTGCTCAGCTAACTTCACTGGCATGGTTCAGAATTTTTTTTCCAGCTTGCCAATACACAGAAGAATCAAAGATGTATTTGGTCAAGAAAACCTTAGACCATGGAAATCCTTTTTGGATTTGCCAAGATATTGCCAACAGTATTGTATAACACCTTAACACTTCTGCTACTGGGAAGGCTGAGAATCTCTGAGCTTTTGTTTGGGAAAACCAACATATTCTAAGAGCTTTCTGTGCTTGTTAACATTTCCCAGAAGCTGGTAAAACTTGAAAAAAAATGTAAAAAGATTTTGTTCGTTCCTGAAACTGCAAGAGCTGCATTATTCAAACAGGCCCAGTTGATGCCTCGGAGATTGAGACTAACCAAGGGCACATGGCACTGGAAAATATATTTTGAAGTATGTTTTCTTGATTTGCTTGAAGTTTTTTCTGCATTGTCATACCCTTAGCCTCTTGCATTTTAATGTAATCTTCATCCAATCACAATTGATGAAGATTTCTGACCCAAACCCTTCTAGGCTTTTCAGGAGCATGAGTCTATTCCATATTATTCTATTTCTTTCTGCCAGTCATGCTGTCACAACATAATAACATATTTATATAGCATTTATATAGTGCCTCCTATGTGCCAGACACTGTGCTAAGTGCTTTACAAATACTATCTCATTTGATCCTTACAACGCTGGGACATAGGTACTATTTTACAGTTGAGGAAAATGAGGTAATTATAGGTTAAGTCACTGACTCAGGGTCACACAATGTCTGATTTGAACTCAGGTCTTCCTGACTCCAAGTCTAATGCTCCATCAATTGTAATACCTAGATTCCTCATAATATCAACTCATCTGGTTCTGTTTGGTTGGTGGGCAACATCAGGGGGCATAGTCAAACAACAAATTAAAAATATGTTTAATTCTTAGTCTTAAAAATGATTTCAGAATGCCCAGAAAGCCAATAAGTTAGTGTAGTTCATTCTAATTTATAGAACCAAGAAGTTCTTCAAAATCATCTCTTTTGGTGTTGTATTATGACTTATGAGTTCCAAGATAGAAAGGCTCAACTATGAAGGCATTTAATTTTATCATTGTAATCCTACCAGATTGGCTTTTGAACTATAGAAAGTCCAGTGAATTTTTCTGATCCCTTACTAATGAAAATGCAAACTTTCTAGACAGATTATTTGGGAAGGATTTGATCAAAAGTTCTGTTTGCTGAAGACACTGAAAAGAAAAAAAGGATCCATTTGTAATACATAATCTCTTGTTTACAAAATTTCCATTGGAATGTCATTTGTATAACGATATAGTCCACACAGAGATAGCCATCACCTTGGTTTGCTTTGAAGAGGCCGTATTTGCCTTGGGATTCAACCCAACTCAAGTCATTAATATTTGCTCAGGATGGAGGAACTTTTAAGTTTATTGGAATATTAGGATATGGAACTATTCATAGGTAGCTGACTAATGATTAAGCCAATCAGAGCTGGACAGGTTAGTCCTTCATGGGGATGATTCATTCTTGAGGTCTAAATAACACACATGGACTCCTTTTTAGGGTCATTTGTGATTAATCATTTCTGCCACCACCATAATAACCAATGAATACTTCTTAACTCCATCTTGTCTCTTTCCTCATCACCCACTTCCTCCACCATTCCCCCAAGAGAAAACTCTTGACAATGGACACTCATTTGGATGCCATGTTATATACCTGGCAAGACTAGAAAAGGAAATTATATTATTTATCTCTGCTTACCTTATAAATTATCCAGAATGCAGTGATTTTGTGTGAAAATGACACATACTGTTCTAGCACTCCCTTCCCACTTTCCCACTTTCATGGGCATTATGGTCAAGAATATCATTTATCATTTGATAGCCAGTAATGAGCATTTAAGACTTATTTCTTATGAAAGAGAAATTTATTTCTGCCAGTAACAATAGAGGACAATCAGTGGTATTAAATCGATGGTGGACTTGATGTTTTTTAAAAGGTGCTTCCCCCTCAATTACTTGGCATCCTCTATTGGTTGGAATTTGAAGATGAAGGAGGAAAATGAAGAACAATGTACATATGAACATTACAAATATATAATTCCTCTAATAAAGACCACACCCTGCTTTCCTGACCAAATAAGTCACTTATGCACACTATATTCTGTTGAATAGAATGGTTGGCTTTTCTCTTCCTTTATAAAATACACACTAACAAAGCATAAGTTATGGGATGCTTTACATCTGGCCATTTTTATTGGTAAATATTCAATAAAAGGAAATTTTAATAAAGTCCATTTTTCTTCATTGTGCTATGGCTTAGAAGGTCGTATTATGATGAAGCTTCATCATTCATATGTGATGACTTATCACAAAAGGAATACTTGAATGTCACAGAGAGGAGCAATTTTCTGGCATTGAAAATACTTTTTAAAAATACTTTTTGTTGTATTCATTGCATATGTTGTACCCACTGTAAGTTGTTCAGTCATTTCAATTGCGTTCAGCTCTTCATTACCCCATTTTGGTTTTTCTTGGCAGAGAAAATGGAGTGGTTTGCCATTTCCTTCTCTAACTCATTTTTGTGAGTGAACAGAGGCAAACAAAATGTTGTGACTTGCCCAGGGTCACACAGTTAGCAAATGTCTGAGGGCTGGGTTTGAACTCAGGTACTATTCATTGCCCCACCTAGCTGCCCCATCCACTGTATCCGATCCTGTTTATAAAATAAACATCAACTCTATATTTGGAAGCTGGACCAGTTCTACTATCTGTTTGTTGCTGTCTTCTCTGTCAAAAATAATGAAAGGACCTTTGATTGGAGAAATAGAGCAAAAGTGGCAGATAAGAAATTGATAATCAATATAAACAAAGAGCTACTGAGAGAATACCCAACTGATGAAATCAAGTCACCTAGTTCAGATGAACTATATCTTCAGGTACTGAAGGACCTAAAAGATGTAGTTGCTCATTCACTGCAAGTGCTATTTCAAAGATGTAGAAACTGGGAGAAATCCCTCAGGAGAAGGTTATATGTTCCAATTTTCCAGAAAAGGGAAGAGAATGGAGTCTGTAAACTTCACAGTTAACTGAGGTTAACTTTGATTTACTCTAGAATGTATTATTAAAGAAATGGTTAATGAATGTCTAGAAAAGGAAGTAGCAGCTGCAAAGACCCAATAAAGCTTCAGAAAGGACCATGCCGGATTCAACTTATTTCCTCTTTGGAAGGAGCTTCTAGACTGGTAGACACAAAAAGTGCCATAGCTCTAGCTTACCTAGATTTTAACATGCCTTTTTATAAAAAATCTCATACTATTTCTTATGGAAAAGATAGACAAATGTGGGCTAATAGTACAGCTAGATAGAGATAGAACCTGACTTAAAGAGGTATCATCAATGGTTCTATGACATCTTGGAAAGAGGTCCACAGTGGAGTAGCCCAAGCATCTGTGATTGGACTTATGCCATTTAACATTTTTACACTGACTTGGATAAAAGCATAGAAAACACACTTGTCACATTTACAGATGACACAAAGCTAGGAGAGATAACCAATGTGCTCAATGAAAGAGTCAGACCCAAAAAGATTTTGACAAGCCAGAATATCAGCCTAAATAAGATAAGATAGAATTTAATAAGGACAAAAGTAAGATCTGATGTTTCACTTCAAGAAATCATCTTCACAATTACAAGTTGGGGAAAAATTTATTAGCCAGAAGTTTATGTGAAAAAAGATCTTAGTGGAATTTAGTGGACTGCAAACTTTATGTGTGCATATACATATCATGTATATACATACATATAAGGAACAGCTAGGTGGTGCAGTGGATAGAGCACCAGTGCAGGAGTCAGGAGTCCAGTGCAGGAGTCAGGAGTTCCTGAGTTCAAATTCACCTCAGACACTTAACACTCACTAGCTGTGTGACCTTGGGCAAGTCACTTAATCCCAAATGCCTCATCCTGGGTCATTTCCAGTCATCTTGATGAATATCTGGTCACTGGATTTAGATGGCTCTGGAGGAGAAGTGAGTCTGGTGACCTGCACAGCCCTCCCTCACTGAAAACAAAGTCAAGTGCAAGTCATGTCATCATTTCTCTGATGGCATGGTCTTCTTTGGCAATGAAGGATGAACACACACATGTACACACATATTATTTATGTGCATATATGCACATACATACACACATACATATATACATACATACATATTTATATATTTTTTTTATTTATATATATATATATATATATATATATATATCATTAGGACTCTCAGTTTTGATAGGTGAGCTTTCAGCTTAGAAAGGGCATTGATAACCTTGAAACTATGTAGAGATGGCGAAGGACAAGTCCATGCCATACAAAGATTGATTGAAAGAAGACAGAATGTTTAATCTAGAGAAAATGTGGGGACGCAGGAGGAGGGTGGGATGATTTATTGTTGCCTAGTCCTATCCAACTCTTCATGACCCCATGAACCATACTAACCATGGAATTTTCTTGGCAAAGATAGGGAAGTGGTTTGCCATTTCCTTCTCCAGGGGATTAAGGCAATCAGAGGTTAAGTGACTTGCCCAGGGTCACAACTGGTTAGTATCTGCAGCCAGTTTTGAAGTCAGATCATCCTAACTTCAGGCCAAGGCTACTTAGCAGCCCGTGGAATGATGGCTGTCATGTGGAAAAGATGGCCCAAGAAAATGTATTCTACATTGCCCCAGTAGGGCAGAATCAGGGTCATTGGGAGGATGTTACAGAGACACAACTTAAGGCTGATGTCAGAATAAATTTCCTCCAATTAGAGGTCTCAAGGGGAGAAGGAATCATCATTCATTTTGCTCCCTTAACACGAGAATCCCTTTTGGTGTATAGGTTGGACCAGATGGTGGATGAGGTCACTTTGGACTCTGAGATTCTGAGATTTTGTGAAACTTTGGTGAAGTTGTTTCATTTCATGGGACCTTCCCCATGCCTTCATTTATAAAATGAGGGTAGTCAGATTGCCCGAGGCCTCTTTATTCTAGGACTCTGTGCTGCGGGTGGGTGGCAGCCCACCTTGCCTATCATCACTACTGATTCTGTCAGAGAGTAAGAGCTGCTTGATGCAGCATTCATCTTTACTCAGCTTTCTGGAAAAGGAAGAAGAACCAACTCTTTACAGCTATGGAACTTGTTGCACCCCCCAAACCTGGCAGGGATCAGAGTATAGGGCTCCTTTTAGAACTCACAAAATAACTATACAAATTTGCTAAACGCAAAGAGTTATTTGATAGAGCTCATTACGAAGGGCTTCTAGGTGCCTCAGTGGAAAGGATGCTGGGCCTGGAGTCAGGAAGACCTGAGTTCAAATCTTGTCTCAGAAGCTTCCTAGCTGTGTGACCCTGTGCAAGTCACTTAAAACTCCCTTTGCCTCAGCTTCCTCAACTATAAAATAGGATAACTACAGGTAGGTAACACCGACCTCCCAGAGTTGATTTGAGGCTTAAATGAGATAACGGTTTTAAAGTGCTTAAGAGCAATGCCTGACACATAAATAGGTACTTAATAAATTCTTTGTTTTATCAGTAAATACACCATAGGAGATGTCTTAGATTAGTAATCTACATATAAATCTATCAAAACTTACTCTTATATAATGTAAGAAAAAATGTCTAACAATAATCCTAAAGATAGTAGGCTCATAATTATTTCTGTAGAGAGAAACACAAATGATCAACTTTCCTAAGTCCAATTGGTTATTCAGTGACATAAGGCCACATAATGAGGCCCTTAAGTAAGAAGAAAAGAGAGTAAGAAAGTCATGTCAAGTCAACAAACATTTATTAAGCTCCATCTTTGGACCAGTCACCACACTGGGAATACAAAGAGAATACAAAGAAAAAAATACAAAGAAAAACAATCCTTGCTCTCATGGAGTTTACAATCTAATGGGCTTTGAAACATCTTGTAAACAAGTATGTACAAACAAGGAATAAATTGGAAATGATCTCAGAAGGGTGGGCATTCAAGATAGGAAAGGGCAAAATTATGAAGTACCTTAAAAGCCAAAGAGAGCTGTTAAGCCTTCAGACTGCACTAAAACTTTTGGAACATCCTCTATCTGGTGTTGGAGTTAACTGCTTATCTGGAGTTTATTGACTAAGGGAGTGTGATATGGTAAGACCTGCATTTTAGAAAGATCAATTTGATAGCCTATACTGGAGTGGGGAGAGAGATTTGACAAGGATGGGAGACCAACCACACAGTTATATTGAGATAGTTCAGGCATGAGGGGCCTGAATCAGAGTGGTATCAGAGAAGAGAAAGGGGTATGTATGAGAGATGTGAAGGTAGAACTGACAGGATTGAATGAGAGTAAGGAGGAATAATGAAGGGTAACACCTAGGTTATGCCCTCCAAAGGAACTGGGAAGTTTGGAAGAGGGGTTGGTAAGATGCTTTGCTCAATTCTGGATATGCTGAGTTCAAGCTACCTATAGGACATCCAGTTTGAGTTGTCTAATAGGCAGATGGGCAATGTGAGCCTGAAGGTCAATGAAGACAAGTAGATTTGAGAACCATCAGCTTTATTGTTGTTCAGTTGTTTCAACGTGTCTGATTCTTCATGACCCTGTTTGGGGTTTTCATGGCAAAGATACTAAAGTGATTTACCAGTATTTCCTTCTCCAGCTCATTTTACAGAAGAGGAAACAGAGGCAAACAGTTAAGTGACTTGCCCAAGGTCACACAACTGTCTGAGGCTAAATTTGAACACAGGTCTTCCTGACTCCAAGCCGAGCATTCTACTGCATCACTTAGTGGACTCTCTCCCAATAATTAAATCTATGGAGAAATAATATGAACTGCCTGGGGAGGTATTAGGTTCCTCAGTCCATTTGGAGATCTTCAAACAGGGATCTGGATAATGGCTTGTTAAGCTGTTACAGTGGGGGTTTCTTTTGGGTATCAAAGTTAGGACTAGGTGACCAATAAGATACTTCCTATTCTCAAACTGTGATTCTTTGCTACTACCCAGTATATGTTCCTTCTGATGATACCCTGATACCCTCCATGACTCTGGAGCCATTAAAGCCAGGAAAGCTATATGGTAATCTCTGATAAAGCTGTGATTGGACCTGCATATATTATCTATGACATTTTGTACTGCTCTCCCTCCAAATGGAAATGAGCTGCTGTTCTAGGAAGGACAATTGTGTGGGGGTCGAGGCACAGTTTTCAAGTGGACATCAGTGTCTTTAGCTTGCACGTTTTCTGGTACTTTATACAGAATCTCTTGCCTAAACGCTTTCTGGAGGCAAAGAATCTTGTTGTCACACTCAGTGATTTTCTCTGGCATGTATTTAACACAGAAAGTTCTGCCAAACAATAAGCTTCTGATGAGGCTTTGTCAGTCTGGCCACCATTTTTGAGGCTGATTCGAGGTTAGCTGGTATGTACATGAATCTCCTAAGTGTACATGGGAAATAATCCCTTGCTTCTGTTACACCAAAATTCACACCAAATAAGATAATGTCTTCTTTTAAAAACACTAGTAACATGAGGTAATCTAGAATTTTGCTAATGGAAAAACCAAATTAAGACTACATTTTTAGCTTTTCTAGGTGACTTTAAAATTTTGATGAACTGTTAAATTCATTATTGCATTAGACAAGCATTTATTAAACACCTACCTACTACACCAGGCACTGTGTTGGATGCTAGAGATACAATGACCTTACATTTCAATTGTGGGGGATAGGAATATGACCTGAACATAGAAAACTATAATACAAAGTGGGGAGGGGATGGTAGGGACAAAGGAGAGAACTGGACAAAATACTCCAAAACAATCTGAGGAAAGAGAGTAGACTTTCAATTAGGGGGAATTAAAAAAGACTTTCTTCAGTAGGTGGCCCCTGAGATGAGCATTGATGGAAGGGAAGAATTTTAAAAGGCAGGGTGGAAGAAGAAAGTACATTCTAGGAATGAGGAAGCCTGCACAAATGCACAGACACAGGAAATATTATGATTTGACTGGAATACAGAGGACATGAAGGGGAGCAATGTGAAAGGAGGGTAGAAAGGTGAAGTCAGGCTGTGGAAAACCTTGAATACAATGTTGAAAAATTTGTATTTTATCCTAAAGGCAATAGGGAGCCCCTGAAGGTTTTTGAGGAGAGGTATGAAACATGAGGAATTTATGAATAACACAAGAACATTAAGACAACGCATTCAAATTAACAACTATCTTATTATTTTTCGGTATTGACAGAAGTACGAATCTGTTCCTTAAGTACCATCCTTAAGCATCAGGTTGATGTCCACAGACACTGGCTAAACTTATTTATGCTTGTTGCTGCCTCTATTGTAATTTTCATTAATGAAATTCTGAAGAATTTTTCTTTCTGGAAATAAGGAGGGAAAAGTTTTGCTTAATTTTTTAGAATGCGAAAACACGAAATAGAAGCAAGTCATGTAAACCATTGCTTTAACAAAGTTGAGTATGTTAAGGAATGTAAGACTTACATAGTAATCTTACAGGTAGAGAACATGACTTAGAGGATATGATTCCTGTGTCCATTAGAGGGCATAATTATTTGTTAATTGGCGAGATCAGTTTGCTACTTAAGTTTTAATACTAGGAAGATCAGCTTAGGCCATATGGATGATAGTGGCAGATATCTTATATTTTACAGGGGTAAAAAGAGTTATTTTTCTGCACAAACTGGCTAACTTAATGAATTATTTTCTTCCCCTTGAAAAATAAGAGGCAAGAAAAATACGCAAATCATACTTATTTCATTATAAAAAATCATTCTTATATTTCAGTTAATATGACTAATGTAGAAAAACTACAGATTTAATTCAAATGTCACTAAAGTTGATTAAAAATAGACACTATCAACAATGAACCACATCATGGGTAGATGCCCCTTATAAAGATTATAACAATATCTAGCAATACAATATCTAATACAGTACTACTTTAAGGTTGCAACATACTGTACATATATGATCCTCAAAATAACCTTGTGAGATAGGGGCTATTAACTATTTATATTATTAGAAATAAAGGTGATAATATTTAAAATAATAAATTAGGGGCTATTATTAACCCCTATCATCATAAATAATGATGATATTTGCAATTATAAATTATTATTTTAGAGGGAACTAAAGTTGAGCATGGTTAAACTGGTAAGTCAGGATCCTAAGTGTCTGAGGCAGGGTTTGAAATTTGGCCTTCTTAACTCCAGTCTAACACTCATACCCACTGTGCCTACCTAGCTACCTTTATAAAAGTTAACTGTGAATAGTAAAATTTGGTTATTTAGCATGTTTTATCATCTCCTTGGTAGATAAGAAAAAAAAAACCCTTTCTCTCCTTTCTAACAAGTTGTTCCTGCTCCAGATACTACCCCCTTCTCTCCTCCCTTTTTCTGGAATATTTTATGCCAGGAAACTTCTATCTGCTAAATGGCACCTGACTGACTGAGACATCAGAGAATGAAACCAATCAGATGTGCCTGAATGAGACTCTCCTCCCTCCCTACAAAAGCCCTGGGTCCCTTTTTTTGGGGATTGCTCCCGAAAATGAACTGCCCTCTTTTATCTGAGTATATGAATTGTCCCTAGCACAAGAGATCAGCTTGTGGACCAAGTATGTGTGTTTTGGGGGAGAGGGGGTGATGGTGTCAGAGGTAAATCAGTTTATAAACCCAGTCTTGGAAGCATTGGCTTCAGTTTCAGTGTAAGAGGTTGGCAGGCTCTACTTGCTGGGAGAAATAAGCTCCCAGTCCCCCTACTTCAATGATTAGGGAAACTGACAGCTCACACCTACAGAGAGTAGGCTGAATCTCTTTCATCTCCCAATGACCACTCTCTGTTTATAGCCTTTTCTTAATGTCCCTTGCGTTTCCTCATGTTCGCAATCTTGTTTGTTCCCTTAAGTCTCAAGCCTTCCCTAGGATTAGATTAAACACTCAGAAAATAAAAGTCTATTGCTTTTAGCATTGGTGGCCAGTCTTCTGACCCTCTTTCAGATGCCTCTATCTCTCCCTGTTCTCTGCCCCACCCCCATGAACTTAAGAGATCTAGTTTTTAAACATTTTAGGAAATGGGTTTTTTTTTAGCTCTAAAATAAACCTGATGGAAATTAACATGATTTAAAGTAAACCAGCTGGGTCCAGTGTAGCCAGATAACAGGTCTTTTCTTTTTTTCCTGGCCTTCTCTCCTGGCTCTCGGTTAGTGTCCTTACTGATGGCTATGTCAATCAATCTATTATGTACCTATTATGCCCCTTATGCCCCCTATTATGTTAGGAACTGGGTGTACAAGGCAAGAAGCTGGCAAACCCTGGCTGAGGGCCATAAACCGTCCAAGTGCCCAGACAACAGGATCCATCCCCTTTGTGACTCTGAATAAGACAGCACACATCTGCTTCTCACACATGTCCTTAGTCTGAGCTTGGGGAGGAGGAAGGACACGGTGGAGGGCAAAAGCAGAACAAGGTAGGACACTATTCCTGCTCTTTCTCCATATCTGAATCCTTTGCCTTAATCCCATTCTTCTGTGTTGATCAAAGTCATTCTGCTATGAACTTTCCATCTCTGTTGTCCCCCTATTCTATCCCCTTTCTCGCCTTCACTCTTCTCTCACCTTTAGCTGCATGTCTGCCTTCAGGGAGTACACAACTCCCACTTTTGCCCCAAAGAAAATAATTTCTGATATATAACCCCAGAAAAGAGAGTTAGAGATATGTGAGTAAGAGGGGAGATTAGAAGAATAAGAACTGGGTTTTTTTTTCCCTGTTTGAGGGATGGAAATAGTTTTAGAAAAGACTATGGACTTTAGGGATCTGGGTGTGGTAGTGTTCAGTCATTCTGGTCATGTCCAACTCTTCATTGCGGTTTTCTTAGCAGAGATACTAGAGTGGTTTGACATTTCCTTCTCTAGATCATTTTACAGATAAGAAAACTGAGGCAAATAAGGTGACACGACTTGCCCAGGGCCACACAACTAGTGTCTGAAGCTGAATTTAAAGGAAGATGAGACTTCCTGACTCCAGACTTGGTTCTTTAATATTGTATGTTTTTTACCTGGTACGACCAGTGCCTAATATAGTGATAGGTGCATAGTAAATACTTGATTGATTGATATAGCCATTTTAAGGGCACTAACCAACAGCCAGAAAAAAAGAAAAATGATCATGAACTTCATTTTCTATATAAAAACATTATGATTAGGTCCTCTTCTTTCAAGGGAAATATCAGTTCAGAGAATTGAGCATAGCAAGGTAGGGTGATGGGGAATGACCATAAAGAGGAATAATTCCTATATGATAAAGACTCACTCAAGGGACTAAACTTTATTTTAGTATGTCTATTAACTTACCTTTCTCTGTAACATTCTCGAGGTACTTTTTGACTTCATCTTCAGTGAGAGAACTTAAAATCATTGCACACTCTAAGCACTCCTTTCCATAATGTCTTTCATATGTACTCTGTTTCTTTGAATGTTCTTGGTTCCAAATGTGGCTAAGCAGAACTGAAGGAACTGTGGAGGCAAAGGAGAAAAAAAATCAAGGGGAGGAAAGCTTGTGTGTAAGCAAAGAATCATCACCATCTCTTGACATTACAGTGAAAGTCATAGGTCCCCCATCATGGGATGAATCTGCATTCTCAATGACATGAGGAACTAAGTTATCATTTTAAATGAAACTTCTTTAAATAACCAAGCAAGGAAAATCTGGAAGGAGGTATCCAGGGCCACAAGATTATCAGGTTTGTCATTGGAGGAGAAATGATGGGAGACAGTGTAAGAGAAATCCAGGTTTGAGTTTTGAGTCACTTGGGACAGCAATCAGGAGATATGAATACAGTAGATTGTAAGCTTCTTGAAAGCAGAGACTAATTGTTTTTTACATGTAATTGGAAAAAATAAATTACGAAAATTTTCAGGAAAAAAAAACAAAGAAAAAAGAAAGTCTACTACATTTTTGTCTTTGTATCCTTAGTGCCTAACAGTGTCTGGCACTTAAGACAATGCTTAATAAATGCCCACTGAATCAGATTAAATCCTGAAGACATACTTGGCAGACCAAAGCAGTCACAGAACCTCAAAAGCAGGTCAGTTTGGAGTCAGAAGATGTGAATTCAGTTCCCAGCTCCACTGTTTTGATATGTTTATGACCTTGAGCATTTTTTCTTTATCTCAGTTTCTTGATCTGTAGAATGAAGTTGAAAATATCTCATCCTGTTGCTATGAAGACCAAATGAAATAAGGTATATAAAAACTCTTTATAAGTCGCTTGGTTTTGGAAGGTGCTTTGGTTCTTCTGTTAGAATATGGTTGTGTCCACAGACATGGGGATTCACTTCAAACAAAGCAATGATATCATACTGTGAAGATCTGTCTGCTTCTGTTTCTGGCTTCCATTAAGAATGGGTGAAGAGAGAACCTTCCTTGACTAAGAAGAATAATGAAATTGAGTAGGTCATTTGGAGTGGTTTTCTCTAGTAAAGGAGATCAGAGGTTGAATTTGGGGAAGAGAAATTAAGGTAAATTTGAAGGATAAAAGCAATCTCCTTTAACCAAATAATTTAATAGACCATTCTAGACAGAAATAAGAAATAGATGAGGAGTTTGCAAAAAAAATAACCATCTTGGAATAGGGTTATAATAGAGCAGTGACAGGGTGCCTCATTTCCTCATTTATTCAGATATCTGACTAATAACTTTACCAAAAAACAGAGCAACTAATAATTTCTTGAATTAACAGTGATAATTTCATCCTTTGAAAGACAGAGGAACTAAAAAAAAAGGAAATTCTATTCTGGATCTGATTCTCACTAACAGAAAGTGGTTGCTAAGATGGAAATGATAGGAATCCATGGGAAAATGACTGCACCCTTGTAGAGTTTGTAAAAGAGAAGTCCAGGAATAGTTTGACATACACCCATACACCCTATTATAAGAAAGCATATTTTTAAAAAGTTTGGAGAAAGGATGGGTAGGATTTTATGAACTACCAGTTCCACAGGGAAAGTCAGTCTAGGAAGAATGGAAAATGTTCAAGAATGAAAACTTAAGGCACAAAAATTAATCCCAGTTTGGAGGGAAAATGGGATTTGTCTGAAAAGAATAATGTGGACACATAGGGAACTCACCAACTAATTTAATTTTTAGATGAATGCACAGAAGATGGAAACAAGGACATGTAACAGAAGATGCATTTTCAAAGTATGGCATGGTCCTATATGAAGGGTAAGGAGGAATAAAATTCTGAACAAGCTGAGGTTGTGAGGAAAACTAAGAACAAAACTAATTAAGCATTTATCTAGTGCTTACTGTTTGCCAGGCACTGTGCTAAGTACTAGAAATAAAAAAGGCAAAAGACAGACCACCACCACCACCCCTGCCCTCAAGGAGCTCACAATCTAGTAGGGGGTGTACCACATGCAAACCACTGTGGACAAAGAAGCTAAATACAGGATATAGCTTAGAGTCAGCAAAAGGTGAGGATTAGATAAGTAGATTTGAGGATATCATCATCATCATAGAGATGATAATTGAATCCATAGGAGCTGAAAGTGAAATAATAGAGAGGAAGAAAAGAGGAACAAGGACAGGACCCTGTTGAACATTCACCTTTAGTGACTGTGACCTGAAGAAAGATCTTGCAAAGAAGACAGAGTAGGAGAGGTCAGATAGGTAGGAGGATAATCACTATGGAATATTATTCTAAAAACTGAGAAAGAAGAGAATATTATTAACATGATGGTGTCTAAAGCTAAAAAGAGATCAAGAAGTTTGGAGATTAAGAAAAGGCAGTCACTGGCTTTGGCAATTAAGAGATCATTTGCAACTTCAGGGAGAGCAGCTTTGTTGTCATGATGAGGTTAGAAGAGAGAGATAAAGTATTGTAGGTCTTTTCAAAGAGCTTAGCCCCACAAGAGGCAGAGGAGATTTGGGGTGACATTTAGCAGAGATGGTAGAACCAACAATAAAAGGCATTTTCTTTTTTTACTCTTTTGAGAGAAAAGGGGAGAATTTCAAGAAGGAATGGGGATGATAGAACATTGATAGGCACACCAGAGAGGGAAGGGAGAGCTGTTCAATTTCTGTTTTGTTTCACTTTATCAAAAATGATCCTTAAATCAGACCTCACATCTAGAGTATTGTGTTCAGTTCTGAGCACCACAATTTATGGGAGGCATTGATAAGCCAGGGAGGGCTAGCAGGATTAGTGAATAACCTTAAGTTCATATCACATTAGGATTGATTAACTAGAATATTCAACCTAGAGGTGATTTAAGGAGGACATGCCAGCTATCTTCAAATATTTGTTGGATTGTCACATGTAGGAGGGATTAGGCTTGTTCTTTTGGTCCCAGAGAACAAACCAGAGTCAATGGTTGGAAGCTGCAGAGAGACTAACTTAGGCTTGATGACAGAAAAGTCTTCCTACCAATTAGAGTAATTAATGGAGTGAGTGGAATGGGCTTGCCTTGAAGGATGGTAGGTGGCTCGTCTTCCTTAGAAATCTATAAGCATAAGGTAGATGAATTTTGTCAGTTATGTTTCAATGGGGAATACTTTCATGTATGGTTTCAGCTAGATAGCTGCAGAGGTCCTCAAATTCTGTGATTCTGGGTATACCAACCCTAGCCAAATTGGCCTCCTCAGAATGATGTGAGGTTTTCTGTCTCAGCTTTTCATTGGAATGGGAAGACATTTGCTAAGTATTATTTAGTATTTGAGTTACTAAAGTTCCCTCTAAAGTCAAAAAGATGTCAAAAAACAAGAATATGAATTGTGTGTGGCCTTTTTTCACAACATCAGTTATTTCCAGATGTTTCCAGAATCTCATTATTCAGAATCCTAGATTCTACTAACAAATTATCAAAGACATCAAATATGTAAAAGCTATCTGGATTTATATCCTAAAAATAAAAGGGAAAAATGCATGTGATGAATGAGAACAGAATCTGGAGCTTACATATAATCAAACTGAACATTCATCTCAGGGAAAGCTATCATAGAGCACAAAAGAATGGGAGGGCTTAGGGTAAAGGCTCTTTTCTGTTGTTTTTTTTTTCCTTATTAGAGTAGACCCTCTTCTCTTCCCCAGCACATATGATATCCTGTGACAGTACTTGAGGATATGAAACTTATGCATAGAAATAGAGCAGGAAAAAGTCCACTGCATTTAGAATTAAAGCCTAATTTCACAAAGATTAAAGTTGCTCATATTGTCTCAGTAGCATCCAAGCAGTAAAATATACCTTTTTTTTTAAACTGAAAAATACCTTTTTTAAAAAAAACTGAATACTGGTCCTATTGACTTGAAGAAATGATACTTAACACTGTATTCCTCTGGTTTTTCCACTTCCTGCCTCTTCCCATATAAAAGCTCCAAAGTGAGTATGTTTTTAATACTTGATAGGGGTATACAAAAATAGATACACAATCAAGATGTATAATACAGAGACAACTGAGAGCTGACACATTTGATTCCTATTCCACACCCCCCAAATACAGCTTTAATCATGATGCCTGTCAGTGGTTCTTGAAGGGAAAGTTCTTCCAGAGCTAGGAAAATAAGCCTACAAGACTGTTTTAAATACCAAATTTATCCTTACCAGATCCACAAGCAGCAACTGGCAATGATGCATTACATCCATATCGGCAAGTCTTGTCTTGTAATAATTCAGGTATCCTCGGTGGGACTTGGAAATTACGCCTAAACTCAGTTTCTAGACGCCGAGGAAGTAATTTTTTCCAATCAAGAGGTACTTGTTGCATGGTTTGTTTCAGTTTCATTACTAGAAAGAATGGAAAGTAACCAATTACACCGAATTATCTTAGTGGAATTAACATTTTAAGCCACTTTTCTCCTACTTTCACTATTTCCTGCACTGAAATATGCTCCCCATATTTAGAGATGAAGGTATCATATCTTACATATGTATATTCAAGAATAATCCTGGGGCAGCTAGTTGGCACAGCGTATAGAGTGCCATGCCTGGAGTTAGGAAGACCTGAGTTCAAATCCAACCATGTGACCCTGGGTAAGTTATTTAACCCTTTTGCCTCACTTTCCTCATTTGTAAAATAAGCTGGAGAGGGAAATAATGAATCACTGTAGTAACTTTGCCAAGAAAACCCCAAATGGGGTCACAAAGAGTTTGGACATGACTGAAATGAGTCAAGGAGAAGCAATCTGCTCCTTTATTTGAAACATGGAATCTGAGGCTGATTGTCTTGATTGGTTAGGAACATGGTACTAATCAGGCCAAGGTAATGGACTTATTTTCATATGTGTCAGTTTTTTTGCTCTACTACGATTCTAAACTGCAGTCCTCAGCATGGCCAATTATGCAACAATTATGTACTATTACTCAAAAGCTAAAGAGTTTTCTCTCATTGGGGAAAATGTTTGTACAGTCACCTCAAAGCCAGGAAAGTTTGTTACTAAACCTATTTACATGTGAAAGGGAATATTTTAGAATAAAAGATTTGAAGGTGATGGCTTCATAGCCAACTTCTCCTTAAGACTTTTTTTGTTCTGGTTTTCTCCTTCCCCTTTCCTTTGTATGGGAAATCTAGACATTTCGGAAGAGGATTGTAATCCCTCAGATCCAAACAGCCATTTGTGGCCTTTGAATTTCTTTGTATCCCTAGCATTTAGCAGGATGCCTGGCATATAAGCATTCAATGAATATATACTGACATTTGGAATTCAGTCTCACAAAAATGAATTGAAGAAAAAGACTTATTGCCAATTAGAAATTAAAGTTAAAAGTGGCTTTCTATCACTACATCGGATAGGGTTAGACAGGAATTTTGATTCTATGAACAGAAAAAAATAAATTTAAGAGACAAATTAAATGTTATTAGGGTCAAATTAGCTGGCTAGCCAACTTGTGTTCCCAATGAACTGAAGTCACAGGACTAAGACTTTGGTAGTTGTCAAAATCCTGCCAGGCTCGGCTACTTCTCTGAGCAAAGAGTTGAGCAATGTAATGACAATGTCAGATGACATTAGAAGTATCTTAAGTGTGAGTTGCTCTTCCACACCTCTGTATAAACCACACACGGTCACTTCATGTGCTTCTTTATCCATGAATCCATATATCTCCTACGTTTGTATCCTCTTGCGGGATCCCTACACACATTCACTCTTCTTGTTGTTTGTATGTGTGGGAATATATAGGAAAGTATAATAAAAGTATAATAATACTTATTATTCCATTTCTTTAAATACCTTTGCTTTGAACTGATCACTTCTTATGGCTGACTACTAAAAGTTAATGTATCAGTGGGGGCTGGTAAGCTGGTGCTTTTGAGTGTGTGTGGACCTAGAAAGTGCCTTGAACTTGAGGTAGCTCATATGTGTTTTTAAAAAATATATTTTATATATGTCTTTTGTCTATACATCATAATTCATTTCTAGTATCCCTTTCTAGATCAAACTTTCTCGTAATAAAGAAAAGTAATTTAGCAGAAACACATTTACATGTGTGTATATGTGTTTATATATACATATACTAAATAATGATATATATCATGTATAATTTTGTACATATTCATATACACTGGTATGTGTGCATACACACACACACAATCACACAAACATATTGTTTGTCCAAGCAGTCCTCTACCTATTCAGCATGAGGGAGGCAGAATGTTATTATTTCCTCTCCAAGATTTGTTTTTTCTTTTATTTAGTGCTCAATTCCACATATATATGTATGTGTGTATATATACATGTATGCATATATGTTTATATTTATATTGTTGTACTTGTGTGTATTAGTCTCTTGGCTTTGTTTATTTTGCTCTCTTCATGAATTCATGCAAATCTCATGATTCTCTAAGTTCCTCCTTTTTTTTCTCATTCCATAGTATTATTCCATTATATTTGTGTAATTTTTTTTCTTTTTTTTTATTTAAATAAATTTATTTAACTTTTTACATTCATTTTCACAAGATTTTGGGTTCCAAAATTTTCTCCCCATTTGT
>JAQQSK010003888.1:0-194301 GCA_028658325.1 Potorous gilbertii | reverse complement strand
ATGGTCTTATTTTTTTTCCCTTTTCTGGGCATTTTCCCAGCCAGTTACCTGACTTCTGAGAATCCTCTCCACCCCCACCTAGATCTGCCCAGCTAGTGCTTGGGGTCTGAGATTCAAATGCTGCTCCCCAGCCTCAGGGCTTTTGGTGGCAGGCCTGGCTACTATTCAATGGGAGCTTAATTTCTGGTGCTCAGGTCGGGGCAGGACCGCCTCCCAGGCTCAGTTCCCTCAGGGGGTTTATGCAGAGACCTTTTGTAATGGAGCTCCTGCCAAGCTCCTGCCTGCTCTGGGAGCCTCTGGCCGCCGCTGCCTCTGACACTGCCTCCCGAGGGGGCCTGAGTCCTGGAGACACCCTGCTCCCCTCTCAGCCCATCCAGACATCTCTTTCACTGACCTGTGTGTCTGTGGGTGGAGGGACCTTTGGGGCCCTGGAGATTCTGTCCCTGAAGCCTGCTCGGATCTGCTCGCTCCTCTCAGTGCTGCAACCCATGGCAGGGGAGGGCTCTGCTCCTGTCCAGAGCGCAGTGGACCTTTGGGATCAGTTTTTTAGGGCTCTCTGGGACAGAAATCTCCTTCACTATGTTGCTACACGGCTTCTGCTGTTCCAGAATTTGTTGGGAGTTCTTTTTAGAGGAAATGCATGGGCTGTGGGTTTGGAGCTAGCATATGTGAGTCTTTCTACTCCACCATCTTGGCTCCGCCCCCCAAGCTGCTAAATCTTGAATGATCCTGACCATAGCTCCACAATACTTGAATTGTTTCTTTCTATCTGCTTACAATGTTTTCACCTTCACCTGGAAGTTCTGGAATTTGGCTAATATTCCTGGGAGTTTTTGTTTTGGGCTGTCTTTCAAGAGGTGATCAATGGATTCTTTCAATTTCTATTTTAGCCTCTGGATCTAAGATATTGGGGTAGTTTTCCTAGATGATTTCTTGAAATATGATGTCTAGCCTCTTTTTTTGATCCTAGCTTTCAGGTGGTCCAATAATTTTAAATTATCTCTCCATGTTTTATTTTCCAGGTGAGTTGCATTTCCAATGAGATATTTCACATTTTTCATTCTTTTGACTTTGTTTCTTGATGTTGCATGTCATTGACTCCCACTTGTCCAATTCTAATTTTTAAAGAATTATTTCCTTCAGTGAGCTTTTGTACACTTCCCCCATTTGGCCAATTCCACTTTTTAAGGAATTCTTTTCTTCAGGGAATGTTTGTGCTTCTTTTACCAAGCTGTTAATTTTTTTTTCTTAATTTTCTTGCATCATTCTCATTAATTTCTCCCAATTCTCCTCTACCACTCATCTCTTTCCTTAACTCTTCCACAATTTTTGTTGGGCTTGGGTCCAATTAGCATTTTTCATTGAGGCTTTGTTTTCATGTTGGTATCTTCTTTGAAATTTATGTCTTGATTTTCTTTGCCATTATAGTAACCTTTTATGGTCAAGTTTTTTTTTGTTGTTGTTGTTCTTTGCTTATTTTCCCAGCCTGTTTCATCACTTTGAACTTTATGTTAAAATTGGACTTTGCTCACCTAGGGGTGGAGAAACCTTTCCTAATCTTCAGGGGTTTTTTTGTGCTGCTGTTTTCAGAACTAGTCCTGGAGGTGCTTCCAAGGTGGGAGTCTAAGGTCATCTGGGGAGAGGTATGGTTGCTGCTTTTCTGCTGTACTCTGGTCTTTACCCAGGAAAGACTCCTGCTCCCCTGCAGTCACTACCACTAGTGCTTCTCTTGGTCTTGAACTGTGGCCAGGATCTTGCTCCCTTGTGACCAAACAGAAATACTTCTCACTACCCTGTAACTGTGACCTAGAATTTCACAGGGCTAAGAGTTACCAAAGTTGATCTTGTTGACACTGTGCCAGCTGTCTCTAAGGACTGTTGCTGGTGATGCTTTGCATACACTCTAGATTGATCTTCATCCTGGTATAACAAACATCTCCTGTCAACCTCCTACGTTTTGTTAGTCTGGAGAAAACATCTCACCCTCACCTTTTGTTCGCTCTACCTCCCTAAAATTTAATTTGAGGTGTTATTTTAAAGATATTTGAAGGGGAATGTTGAGAGATCAGCTGGGTAGCTGCCTCTAACCTGCCAACTTAGATTCATCTTAACAATTATCTTTTAATCATCAAATCTAATAACCTTCATTCAGTCCTCTTCCTTCTTGTCCTCTCTGTATCCTTTGACACTGCTGATCACTCTCTTCTCCTTAGTATTTTCTTCTGTCTAGGTTTCTGAGACACTTCTCTATCCTGATTCTCCTTCTACCTATCTGACCACTTCTTAGTCTCCATTGCTGGATCCTCATCAAGGTCTTGCCAGGTAACAATGAATGTCCTCAGGGCTCTGTTCTGGACCCTCTTCTCTTCCCCCTTTATACTCTTTCATTTGGTGACCCTGTCAGCATCCATGGATTTAACTATCATCTCTATGATAATAATTTTCAGATCTACTTATCCATCTTTAACCTCTTTTGTAGCATTCTGACACATCTCCACCTGTCTGTTGGCTGCCTAGAACTGGATGCCTTATAATCATCTTAAAATCAACATGAAACTCATGAACTCATTATCTCTCCCCTACTCCAATTCTCTTCACTCTCAAACTTTTCTCTCACTGTCTAGGATACCAATTATTGTTACAGTTCCTCACAGTTACTCAGGCTTGAAATCTGGTTGTCTTCCTCAATTCCTTACTCTTTCTTTTTAAAATATAATTTATTTATTTTCCATTTTCAACATTCACTTCCACAAGATTTTGAATTTCCAATTTTCTCCTCATCCCCCCCAACCCCAGGACAATGTGCACCCCAACCACCCCCTTCCCCAATCTTTTTTCCCTTTTATCACACCCCTCTTTTCCCATTCCTCTCCCTTCTATTTTTCTTTGGTCATTATAGATTTCTATACCCCATTGCCTGTACAACTTATTTCCCAGTTGCATGGAAAAACAATTTTTAATATTCATTTTAAAGCTTTGAGCTCCACATATTCTCCCCCCTCTCCTTCCCACCCACTCTCACTGAGAAAACAAAGGATTCCATATAGGTCATATAGCCATGCAAATCACTTTCATAAAAGTTATGTTGTGAAAGACTAATCACATTTCCCTCTATCCTGTCCTGCCCTCTGTTTATTCCATTCTCTCTTTTGACCCGTCCCCCCACAACAGCTTTTGCTTCTGATTACCCCTGCCTCCAACCTACTGTCCCTTCTCTATTGTTCTCTCTTTCCTGTCACCTTTCCCCTGCCTTCCTGTAGGGTAAGATAGATTTCCATACCCAATTGAATGTGTGTTATTCCCTCCTTAAGCCAAATCTGATGAGAGTAAGGCTCACTTATTTCTCCTCTTCCTCTCCATTGTCTTTCTTGTGTCTTTTATGTAAGATGCTTTACTACATTCTACTTTTTCCTTTCTCTTTCTCCCAGTACATTCCTCTCAATACTTAATTTTATTTTTTAGGTATCCTCCCTTCATACTCAGCTCACCTTATGCCTTCTGTCTTTCTGTCTGTTTGTCTCTCTCTCTCTCTCTCTATATATATATATATATATATATAGACACAAACATACATACAAACATATATACATACTTACATATGTATAATATACACACATATACATGCATATATCTGTGTATATGTGTGTTTATATGTTAAATATATACGTTTTATATGTGTATTTTTATATAGATATATGTATATTCCCTCTATGAGTTACAAATATAATCGTTTCATGTAGGAATGTAAACAGTTCAACTGTGATGAGTCTCTTATGGCTTCTCTTTCCTGTTTACTTTTTTGTGTTTCTCTTGATTCTTGTATCTGAAAGTCAATTTTTCTATTCAACTCTGGTCTTCATAACAAAATACTTGAAGTCCTCTATTTCATTGAAATTCCATTTTTTCCTTGAAGTATTATACTCAGTTTTACTGGGTAGGTGATTCTTGGTTTTAATCCTAGCTCCTTTGACCTCTGAAATATCATATTCCAAGCCCTTCAGTCCCTTAGTGTAGAAGCTGCTAAATTCTGTGTTATCCTAACTGTGTTTCCACAATACTTGAATTGCTTCTTTCTGACTGCTTATAATATTTCCTCTTTGATCTGGGACCTCTAGAATTTAGCTGCAATATTCCTAGGATTTTTCCTTTTGGGATCTCTTTCAGGAGGTGATCAGTGTATTCTTTCCATTTCTATTTACCCTTTGGTTCTAGAATGTCAAGGCAATTTCCTTGATAATTTCTTGAAAGATGATGTCTAGGCTCTTTGGTTGATCATGATTTTCAGATAGATAAATAATTTTTAAATTGTCTCTCCTGGATCTATTTTCCAGGTCCGTTGTTTTTCCAATGAGATATTTCACATTGTCTTCTGGTTTTTCAGTTTTTGGTTTTATTTTATAATTTCTTGATTTCTCATAAAGTCATTAGCTTCCATTTGCTCCATTCTTATTTTGAAGGAATTATTTTCTTCAGTGAGCTTTTGAATCTCCTTTCCATTTGACCAATTCTGTTTTTTAAGGCATTCTTCTCCTTATTGACTTTTCTGACTTCTTTTGCCATTTGAGTTAGTCTATTTTTAAAGGTATTATTTTCTTCAGCATTTTTTGTGTCTCCTTTAGCAAGCTATTGACTCATTTTTTTCATGATTGCTCTCATTTCTCTTCTGAATTTTTCCTCTATTTGCCTTACTTGATTTTCAAAATCCTTTTTAAGCTCTTCCATGGCCTGAGACCATTTCATATTTTTCTTGGAGGCATTGAATGGAGCCTTGACTTTGCTGTCTTCCTTGGGTGTATGCTTTGATCTTCCTCATCATAAGAAAATACCTTTTCACCAAGAAAGTAACTTTCTGTAGTCTTATCTTCCCCTCCACACCTTTTCATCATTTTCCTAGTCAGTTACCTGGCTTTTGAGCTCCTTGTTAAGTGGAGGGTGCACTGTCAATAGTTTCAGATGCTTTCAGAGATATCTCCAGGGACCTGTAAATTCTAAGTTCATCCAAAGTGGTATGATCAAAGGAAAGGTGTTTACTCCTCTCCTGACCTGTGCTATGGTTTGTGAGCAATCACAAGAACTCTTTTCTGCCCTGGAACTGTGAGTTGGATTCCCTCTCCACAACTGCCACCAGCTCAACCAGGCCGGTGTTCCTCCTTGCATCAGGACTGTGACCCAGATCAGCCTCTTGATTCTCCCCACCATCTGTAGGCTGAGAGCTCCAGAAGCAGCAGCACTGCAGTAGTAGCTACTGCCACCCTGGGGCTAGGGCTGAGGTCAGATCATGTTCCTGTCTCACCCAAGTAGAGAGCTTTTCCACTGACTTTTGAAGCTGTCTTTGGTGTTTGTAGGTTGAGAAGTATGGAAACCACATTTCAGCGATTCAGTGCCCAGAGGCCTGCTCCAGTTTTGTCTATCCTCGCTTCGCTCTGAGCCTGGTGCAATAGACTCCCTTCTGTTGGCCTTTCAGATTGTCTTTGGCTGGAAATCTGTTTTACTCTTTCATTTTGTGGCTTCTGAGGGGAGGAGCCAAGATGGCAGAGTAGAAATATTCACATATGCTATCTCCGAATCCACAGCCCATAAATTACCTGTTAAAAGGAACTCCCAACAAATTCTGGAGCAGTGGAAGCCACACAACAATGGAGTGGAGGAGATTTCTGTTCCAGAGAGGCCTGAAAAACCAATCACAAAGGTCCGTTGCGCACCAGACCCAGAGCAGAGCCCAGCCCTGCCCTGACTGTGTGGCACCAAGAGGAGCAGATTCAAGCAGACTTCAGGGATGGAATCTCCGGTGGCCGTGAAGGTCCCTCCACCCACAGGCACTACAGGTCAGTGAGAGAGACTTCTGGGCTGGCCGAGAGGGGAGCGGGGTGTCTCCGTGTCTCGGGCCCCCTTGGGAGGCTGCAGCAGGGGGAAGCAGCAGATGGGAGCTTGGCTCCATTACTGAAGGTCTCTGCATAAAACTCCTGAGGGAACTGAGCCCTGTGAGGCGGCCCTGCCCCCACCTGAGAACCTGAATTTAATATTACCCTGAATAGCCGCCGGCCCACCACTGAATGACCTGAGGCTGGGGAGCAGCATTTGAATCTCAGACCCCAAGCACTAGTGAGGTAGGGGTGGAGAGGAATCTCAGAAGTCAAGTAACTGGCTGGGAAAATGCCCAGCAAAGGGGAAAAAAAGTAAGACCATAGAAGGTTACTTTCTTGTTGAACAGATGTTTCCTCCTTTCCTTTCGGATGAGGAAGAACAATGCTTACCATCAGGTAAAGACATAGAAGTCAAGGCCTCTGTATCCCAAACATCTGAAATAGATATCCAATGGGCTCAAGCCATGGAAGAGTTCTAAAAGGATTTTGAAAATCAAGTTAGACAGGTGGAGGAAAAACTGGGAAAAGAAATGAGAGAGATGCAAGAAAAACATGAAAAACGGGTCAATACCTTGCTAAAGGAGACCCAAAAAATGCTGAAGAAAATAACACTGAAAAATAGGCTCACTCAATTGGCAAAAAGCCAATGGGGAGAAGAATGCTTTCATTTTGTGGTTTCTGCTGCTCTAGAATTTGTTCAGAGTCATTTTTATAGGTATTTTGAGGGGTTTGGGTGGAGAACTAGAGCAGATCCGTGTTTCTACTCTGCCATTTTGGCTCTGCCCTCCTTACTTTTTCATAAACCATGTATCCAATCTATTGCCAGGTCCTGTTGATTTTATTTTGGTAACTTCTCTCTTATGCTACCATCTCTCCCCTAATACTGCAGTCATACCAGTATAGGACCTCATTACCTCAATCCTGGATGATTTTGTCTCCCATGCTTTACATCTCTTCCCACTGCAATCGGTCTTCAACTCAGCTGTTAAATTAATCTTCCTGACCATGTCACCCTCTTCTTCAATAAACTCCAATGGTTCCCTCTCATCTCCAGGATCAAATATAAAATATTTTGTTTGACATTCGAAGTCCTTCATAATATTCTACTTTCCCCCACCTTCCTAGTCTTCTTATACCTGACATCTTCCCCCTCACCCTACCATTCTGCAATCCAATGATGCCATCCTCTTTGCTATCCCTCAAGTAAGACACTCCACCTCATGACTCCAGGTACATTCACTGACTGTTCCTTATTCCTAGAATGCTCTCCCTCCAGATCTCTGCCTCATGGCTTCCCTGGCCTCCTTCTAGTCCCACCTTCTATAGAAAGCCTTTTTCTCATTTTAAATTTATTTATTTATTTTTAGTTTACAACATTCAAACTTTGGAGTTCCTAATTTTTTCCCCTTCTCACCCCTCCCCCTTCCCAAGACAATACACAATCTGATATAAACTCTATGCATACATTCATTTTAAGCATATTTTCACATTAGTCATATTGTAAAGAAGAATTATAACCAAAGAAAAAGATAAAGAAAGAAGATAAAAAACAAAACAAAAAAGAGAGAGAGCAAATAGTATGTTTTGATCTGCATTCAGACTCCATAATTCTTTCTCTGGATGTGGACAGCATTTTCCATCAAGAGTCTTTTGGAACTGTCTTAGTACCTTGCATTGCTAAGAAGAAAGCCTTTTTCTAATTCCCTCTTAATTCTAGTGCCTTCCCTCTGTTGATTATTTACAATTTAGCCTGTATGTCTCTTATTTCCACAAAATTTTTTGCATGTTGTCTCCCAATAGATTCTGAGCATTTTGAGAGCAGGGACCATCTTTTGCCTTTCTGTGTATCCCCCAGTGCTTGGTACATAGTAGGCACTGAATAAATGCTTGTTGATTGACTTTTCATGAGAAAAAAATCAGTGCCTTTGTCATGTTAGACCCAACAGGACTTTATCTGCTAAATTTATTAAGAGTCTTTTAAAAGTTCAATTAAAATATTGTTTTCCTAATGAAATCATTCTTAATTTACAAACCACCACCACCCCCAACTGCTATTTCTTTCCCCTTGTAATTACTTGTTTTTGGTTTGTGTCTGCTTTGTTTTGAAAGGCAACATAGCCTTGTGAATAGTATTAGCCTCAAAACCAGACTGACATGGGTTCAAGGGCAGATTTTGACATCAATTGTCTATGTAAACCTAGGCACGTCACTTAACTGCTACTGACTCAGTTTTCTTGGTTATAAAATGGGAATCTAATAATAAATACCTACTTCACAGGCTTGTTGTGAAGGTTAAATGAGATAGTATTTGTACAGGTCTTAGAACAATGTTTGGGACATAGTAGGCATTTAATATGTGCTTGCTCAACCCCTCTCCCCACCCTAGCAGATGGATTAAGGTATCAGCGTTTGCAACTGTTCTTCTAGGATCATAGAAAAATGTACAGTCATAACGGCTCTAGTGCTGCCTACATTTTGACATAAAATAAAACCTTAGACTTATTTTTAAAAAGAGGCAGGTAATCACAAGTTGTGCATCCACAAATATATAAGATTATATATCTACAAATTATAAAGAAACAGAAAAATTGTGGAATTTCTATGATTGAGTCAATGACCTCTTTGTGCTTAACATACTGGATAGGGCATGGTGAATCTGACCTCTGACTATGGCAACAGCAAGACAGAGAATTCATCCTGTTGCTATAGAAGCCCGAGGCCTTGAGCAGGTAGATCGAACATGATAAACAGTTATTAGCTAATATTCTGGGTAGCATGCCTCTTGCAGAAATCTCCTTGGCTTTAAATCTCTGCTCTTACCCTGGCTTCCTTCTCTCCCCATCAGCCTGTTAGACTGTGATGCTGGGGAGGAGACCTAGCCTTTCATTTCTACTCATTTGAATTCCAGTCTGGCTCCTTCCTGACCCTTTCTAGTAGCGTGTAAATTCTTTGAGAGAAGGGACTCCTTTATTTTTACATTTATGTCTCACAGCCTAGCAGAGTGAATGGTATATAGGAGGTGATTAGCAAATATTTGTTTTTTGATTGATTGATTGGTTGTTCAGATGGGATTTCATTTTGATTGCCCTAATCACTCGAATGTGTAGACCCTCTTGAGTAAGATACTACAGTGTGGTTAAATGTTTTCTAAACAAGCTTACTGTGACCAGCAAAGGCACAGCTATTTACCATGCTATGAGGTTCCAGCAGGCGTTTGAAGAGGCTTCAAAACTTCAGTTACAATTGGAACCGACCTCTGAGGGATTGGCAATGCTTCCAGGTGCATGTTTTATGCTGTGGGAAGCAAACTCCTCCTGGCTCTTGTAATAGTTAGAGACAGCTGCCTTGCCTAAAGACAACATGATGAGTTCCCCTGCCTCTTTCACAGACTTGGCATAGGGTCTCCCAGGGTTCTTGGCCCAGTAAACGATGCTCAAAGATATCTTAAGGAATTTCCTACAGCCCTATTCAAGGTAGTTTTCCTTGGATTCTTCCCAGTCAAGCAGGCTGCATGCTGGGGCATCGCCTATGCCAGGGGAAATAAATCCCTACTAGATTAAGTAGAGGGGTTCCTTGAAGGAGACTTTTGAAATATTTCCCTTCTTCAAATTGCCAATCTGGAGATGTTCTGCAACAACAAAGGATTAAAGTAAAATTTGTAAGATTCTTTCAAACTCTTATCAGGACTTGCTTTGGAAAACCAAGTCCTTGCTCAATCAGTTTTTGGAGATCTTGGCCATGTCCATCCATGATAAATTAGTACAGGTAAATTCAATACAATTTAATTCAAAAGATATTTGTAAAAATAAATTTGTAATACGTGGTGCTAGGTGAATAAAGACACACTCAGAACCAACAAGCCATCTACCCACAACTCTACACCTACTCTTGAACAGTCTTTGCTCTCAAAGGACCTCCATTTTACTGGAAAACTAAATTACATTCTACTGGGAAAATAATTACATTAAAGTCATTACAGTAGGTTTGGCTACCAATCTACTTGACCTTAGATATGTACATTGAATCATAGGGCCATTGATTTAGAGTAGGAAGAGATTTAGGATCATCTAGTCTGCATTCAGTCTCAGACAAAGCTATAGTGAACCGTCTAGCATTTTCCTTCTCTCTACTGTTCCATGACAGTGGGTTGCACATGTGTGTATGTATGTATGTGGAGAGGGGGATGGGTTGGAGTTAGAGCAACTCCAAGAGTGGATGTGACCCACTCTTATTACTCAATGATGAAACTTTCTGAGGGTTAGGAGTCACCTATAGCCAGGACTGCCTATTATCATGGCTAAGGACATGATTAGAGTCCCCTTTTCTAGCTGTCTCCAGTTTGAAAAATCCTCGTATTATGTGCCATCAGTACACCTATTTCTGACCCTTGGGAGTAAATTCTCAGGCGCTCTCATTTTTCTGGTCTCAACAGCAATTGAACCAGGGCCCTCTATGAACTTTATCAACCTTGCTTGGGTTCAGACAGTTAGTACCTCAAGAATCCAATGACTTCCTGAGAATGATCAAAACAATTGACAGCTGTCCACTTTTGTCTGGATCAGGGTGTGTTGGTAAGTATTTAACAACTGTATCTCCTGAAAATTCTTTTTTGCATGAATCATTTAAATTTCTTCTTCATTGTTAACAATTCCTTAAATCTAGGCAATCAATACAATAATAGCTCAAAGTCCAATTTGTAAAATTTGATGATTTCTAAGATGTAAATACTTAGCCTGAAAAATTTAAAGTTAATTCTCTAGAGTTATTTCAAGCTGGATCCAACATATCCCTGGTCTGGACCCATGATTGGAGATGTTTAATGCTCAAATGGGAAAATACTATATTTTTCTGTTTTACTTGTTCTGGGGATTTGCTACGTGGTGCTACATACATAATGTCACTGTCACATGGGATATGGAAGTTATCTTCCTCTGTAGCTTCTGTGGGACACATTGCCTAGAAAGATGTGGGTCTTATCTCTTTAAAGTCAAAGATGGATGTTACGTCAGAGCTTTTTCCCCAAGCCTAGGACTTTGGACTTGTTTAGTGTGGTTGAGGCAAAGTTGATCCCATATAATTTGTAGGACTGTGAGATCAGTTTCATTCTGAAAGCCTGAATCTTCCTAAAAGGCTATTAAATTATTGACCAAGCCCTAGACAAGTACTCTGGGGAGGTCCTGGAAAAGAATTTGAACAAAAAAAAGAAGGATTCATTTGGCCCTCCAGGACAAACAAGATGGTGAAAGATTCAAGTTCCTTGTTGTTGTTCAGTCATTTTAGTTGTGTCTGACTCCTTATGGTCACATTGGATTTTCTTGGCAAAGATACAGGAGTGGTTTGCCATTTCCTTCTCCAACTCATTTTACAGATGAGGAAACTGAGGCAAGCAGGGTTAAGTGACTGGCCCAAAATCACACAGCTAGTAAATGTCTGAAGCCAGATTTGAATTCATGAAGATGAGTCTTCCTGACCCTAGGTCAGGCATTCTATCCATTGTGTCACCTAACTGCCCCTTAGTTCATACCATATGACAATTGGCCAGAGGAGCTGTTGATATTTAACTTGGAAAAGAAAAGACTTTTAGTTGCCACATAGACAATGGATTAGGCCTTTTCTGCTTGGCCCAGGGGAGCAAAGCAAAGAAAAATAGCTGGAAGTTGAAAAGACACCTGAAAATGGAACACCTTTCTCCCAGGATTGTTGTGAGAATTAAATGTGATAATATTTGTAAAGCATTTAGCACAGTGCCCAGCATAGAGTTAATACATACATATTAAGCATATAGCTTAATACATACTTGCTTCCTTTTATTTTTCTTAAATTAATCTGTCCCTCCTCCTACTATCCCTCTCCAATAAAGTAAATTTATTTTAAAAAAATTTTTTAGAGGTCATTGAGATTAAGTGACTTGTCCAGGGTCACACACCTAGTAAGTGTTTGAGGCTGAATTTGAACTCAGATTCTCTGGACTTCGAGGTTGGTGCTCCATCCACTATGCCACTTAGCTGACTCTCAATCAAATGAAATAACAACAAAAAAAACAGAAACAAAAACAAACCCAAAATGGATCCCTGAAAACATAGTTATCTATTCTGGGAAAGTAAGTTCCCACGTTAGTTATATTCAGCATTATAAGTTCATCCTTTCTCTGTCAGAAAGTTAGTGTCATGTTTCATCTTCATCTATCATTGCCTTGGTCAGAGTTCTCAAAGTTTCTTTCTTCATGATGTTATCATTGTATAAATGCTGTTCTGCTCACTTGCCTCTATATCAGGTCGTTAACGTCTTCTCAGTTTCCTCGGAAATTATTGATTCCATAATTCCTTAGGTTATAGTGATATTCCATTTTATTCATAGGTCACATTTTGTTAAACCATTTATTCCTTACTAGGCAGACAGCCCTTCCAATTTGGGATTATAACAAACAAAAATGCTATAACTACTTTGTCTCAATAGACCTTTTCTTCTTTTTTTTGATTTTTTTGTCAGTATAGACTTAGTGGTGGTATAGCGGGGTCAAAGATTATTTCTGCACATTTTAGGTACTCTTTGGGTATAGTTCCAAGTTACTTTCTGGAATATCTGAGTCAATCCACAGTTTCACCAACAGTACACTAGTGTGCTTATTTTTTGACTCACCCTCCAATGGGCGCCATTTTCCTCTTTGGTGATCTTTGCTAATCTAATTGATGTGAGGAAGAACTTTGTAAGGATGCTTAAATTATTAGTGATTTTTTAGGATATTTTTCCATATGATTATTGATAGTTTGCATTTCTTCCTTCAAAAACTGCAGTTCATATCCTTTGGCCACGTACCCACAGAGGCCATGACCTTTAGTCTTTTGAATCTGAATGATCCATATATTTCCCAAACCTTTCCCCCTCAGCCACCAAATTTCAAGTAGTGTCAGTGTAAGCCCCTGAAACCTGACCAGGGGTGAGGATGTCTGAGTTAATCTGCAAATATTGCAGACCATGCATTTCCTGTGTTCTCCTGACCCTGTTGGCAAGAACTCTCTGTGTATGTTGGACAGAATTGATGTTAAAAACTGATCTATCCCTTTTTTGTGACATGTAGGGAATGGGTCCATTGTGAGTTTGCCTACTTAGACATCAAGTGTGACAAATATTGAACAAGAACCACTTGTTTGTACGTTGGCTATTTAATGAGGCATTTATTGGCAGGAGAATGAACCAAAGTAAAAAATGTCAGAAAGGGTGTACTTGGGAGCTTGTGACTAGAGTGGATGAATGGCTTTCTGTTGATGGCAAGACAGCCTTCTTCTTCTAACCCTAAAGCAAAAATACACTCCGAAAGCCTAGATAACTGGGTTTTCCTTGGAATCTGGAAGTTAGTTTTATCCCTTGGATTTGAGGAGTATAATATACAGACAGTATAATAATAGCATAGATAACGTACAGAGGGAACATTAGTAATGAAAAACAAAATTGATCTCCATTGAAGTATGCGATGCTTGATGCACGGAGCATGACCTTTTAATGAACCAGAAAGTATAAATAACTAGAATGAAAGTGCATAGCATGTGACATATTGAAGATGCTGCTGCTCTAAAATGAGAAGCAGGAGCCTGACTAGGATCCTGATTTCACTGGTGAAATTTCCATGTCTGAACATTTATTCATGGTACAGTTAGAGCACCAGGCCTGGAATCAGGAAGACCTGAGTTCAAATCCTGCATCAGATACTTATTAGCTGTATATCTGCCCCCCCCTCCAAAAAATCACTTAACTTGTCTCTGCCTCAGTTACCTCATCTATAAAATGTTGATAATGATAGCAGCACCTGCCACGTAGGATGTGGTCGTGAATCAAATGAAAGAACATATATAAATTGCTTTGTAAACCTTAAAGCATTACTTAAATATTAGTTATTATTGTAAAAGCTCATTTGTCAAATGATATTGTGGGGATGGTACCTGGCAATTGATACCTATCAGACGGGGACTGATGGATAACTATAGAGAAACTTTACCTACCGAGAAACCTTTAGGAGAGAAATGTTAGCTTCAGACAGACCTGTCTGCGCTGGTGGGTCTTGGGAGAAGAATTCCAGAAGGGGTGTACCATGGTATAATGGGAACAATTATGCTAGTCATGCCACCCTTCCAGGGTGGTTGGGCGGTTCAGGAATGATAATGTGTATAAAGTAGGACTTCAAGGTCAGCTGTGATGAATTTTTAATGTAACCCCAGAAGAGCCATCTTAAATCCCTGATGTTCTCAGGGTCCAGCATGGAGGGTATAGTCACGTTATTACAGGTTATATAGTTAAGGGCAGTAACACTGTTTTCACTTATTAAACTTCTACAGGAACCCATTCTCATCAGCAGGAAATGTGTTGTGCTTGTCACTAAAGACAAAAACCAAAACAAAAAGAAAACCAAACCCAGCGATAGGCAAGCAGTGAGTAGACCTCCAACACCTTGGCCCTCTCTTGTTGCAAAGCTAACCTGGCTGACCACCTTCTAAATCACTGTGGAATGCACAATACATGCTTTCAAAAGGCCAAGATTTAACATGGAGCCCCACTGCTCCACAGTGTGCATGACAGTGACATCTGCCTGACCACTGATCTGGTCCCTCTTCTCTCTGTAGAACTATTTTATCTGAAGTCTCATCTAAAATTCGCAAGCATTCCTTAAGGTCCTATTATGTGCTAGATATTGCACTGCATGTTGGGGAAGCAAAGAAAGGCAAAAACCAAACAGTCTCTGATCTTGAGATGACTGATGGGGGTACAACATGCCAACAATTATGTACAAACAGGCTCCATGCAGGATAAATTGGAGATAATCTCAGATTAGCTAAAATGAAAGGGGATGAGAAAGGTTTCTTGTGGAAGGCAGGACTTTAACTGAGACTTGAAGGAAGCCAGGGATATCAAGAGATGGAGAGGGGAAGGGAGAGAGTTCTAGGCATGAGGGATGGCCGTAGATGCATGAAGCTGGGAGATGGGGTTGGTTTTGAGGAACAGAAAGGTGGTCAATGTTACTGGTTTGTAGGGCATTGGACGGGACTGAGATCTAAGAATGGTGGAAAGATAGGAATGAGCTAGGTTCTAAGACTTTAAAAGCCAAACAGAGGATTTTGTATTTGATCCTAGAGGTAATAGGGAGCCACTGGAGTTTATTGAATAGGAGGGAGTAACATGGTTACATCTGTACTTTAGGAAGATCACTCTGATAGCTAAATAGAGGATGGAGTGGAGTAAAAGAAAAGATGAGATATCTTATAATCCTCACCATAAAAACTGATCATTAGCTACTACATGCAGAACACTCTTTTGGAACAGTGTTGGATAGGGACTGAATTCTGCAATCCCTAAACAATTTTTTCCAGTCCTCAGCCTTCTGAGCGAAGGGGCTCTATGGATGTATGAAAGGTGTTTGAGTCCAAAGCTCAGAAACAGCAGGAAAGCCATGGTTTTGTGTTTAATTTTAATTTGCTCATCTGATAAGTGTTCTGTTTTTGTGAGAGAGGTGGGTTGCCTTGGAGATGTGGTTATCAGGCCAGAATTTCAGTTGTCTGAAAACTAACAATGGCATTAAAGGGGGAAAAAAGTTATTATACAATGGAAGGGGTAGAAAAGAGACAACCTGAATATTTTAAGAATCTGGCTATTTTACTCCATCTATAAATAGTATCTGTTACAAAGAAGCTATCAATTTGCTGAATAGGGAGTCTCTGCTTAGGTGAGGAAGGTAGCTGGGGATGAAAGCTGACAGCTCTTAACAAAGGAGACTTTGTGTGTGCATTTTAGGTTAGTGAGCCTTCATGTAAAAATCAAATGATTATGTACTAGAAAAAAAATCATATTTTAAGTTCTTATTGAATGAATTAATGAATGGGAAAGTATTTAAGAACTTACTTTGTGCCAAGCACTCTGCTAATCACTGAAGATACAGACAGAATATTTGATAAAGCCCCAACTTGAACTCTAAGAGACCATCCGTAGAAGACAGTTCAGCACTCAGGTAGATGGCAAGGTCCAGAAGTCCAAGGATGATGTTGGGTTAGAGTTGGGGGAGAGGTACAGATGGAAAGGCCCAGGAGTCCTTAGGTTACATGAATAGATAAGATGGTAGTGTCAAAGGTCTGGAGGGTATGAAGTCATGGAAGATGGTAAAACCTGATGATCCTCCATCTCCCTGGATGGAACAGCATTGAGAACTCTCAGTCAAGCATACCAAATGGGGTTTGGGTGGCCAGTGGCTAGGAGAGAAGGTGAAGGAATATACAGAAGTGGATGGGTATCTCTACATATTTTTTGTGGAGACAGACAGTAGATAGAGAGCTGAGCATTCAAATCCTGCTTCATGTGACCCTAAGTAGATTTTTATGCAATTTTTTAAGTTGCAAAGATAGCAGGGAGTTCCTCACCTGAGCTTCCTATGGAAATGAAGTTACATGTCCATTTCCTCATCCATAACTGTATAAATGCCTCTCTCTCTGTATATATGTAGGGATAGATCTATTTGTAGTTATATCTCTAGATATAATTACATGTGTGTATGTTCATCTTCTGTTGCCAAAGAAGACCATGCCATCAGAGAAATAATGACATGACTTGCACTTAACATTGTTTTGAGTGAGGGAGGGCTGTCCAGGTCACCAATCTCACTTCTCCTCCAGAGCCATCTGAATCCAGTGACTAGATATTCATCAGGATGACTGGAGATGACATGCTAGACCTCAAAAGGGCCATGATTTCACTGGTGAGGTTATTCCTTTTGTTGAGGTAGAAGATCACTTTGTCACACCTTACAAGCCATCTCATGATGGCTTTCTCAATTCCTCACTTTTTGTCCAACTGTAAATGATAAGACTTTCCAAAATTAGGAGAATCCTCAGATAATAGATGCAGATACATGAAAAGCATTGATGGGTCCATACTCAAAGCCTTTCCAGTTTTGTAAGATATACATTTTATTGGCACAGCCTTCAGGAACCTAAGAACACCTTGATACCATTTGTGATGTGACTCTGTGGTAGGTGGAATTTTAGTTAAGGGATGTGTGTATGTGTGTGTAGCTATGCATATATATATATATACATATATATATATATATTGATATGTACACACACATACCTATATATGTATTTATTGTAATAATTAACATTTCTATAGAGCTTATTGTGTATCAGGTACTATGTTAAATGTTTTACAATTATTTTTTGATTTGATCTTCACAACAACACTGGGAAGTAAGTGCTGTTATTGTCCCTATTTTACAGATGAAGAAACTGAGGCAAATAGAGGTTAAGTGACTTTCCCAAGCTAGTAAATGTCTGAGGCTGGATTTGAACCCAGTTCTTTCTGACTCAAGGCTCAGCACTTTGTCCATTGTGCCACCTACCTGTCTTCGTGGATACATATATGTATATACACACAAGACACATATAGTATATCCATATTCATTTTTATACAATATATGTGAATATGTACACATGCACACACATGTGCATATTCACGTGTGAATAAGTATGTGTGTGTATGTATACACATTGGCAACACTCTAATTTATAAATAATAGAGAAGGTGCCCAACAAATTGGCAGAGGAAATTCTCTTTAGTAACAAAATAAATGAAATCTCAGATCAAATCTCTATGTCTATTGATGTGTGTATACACAAATACATGAATGCATGCACATATACACACATTATGTCATTATATATTGGATCATAGCATCGTAGATTTAGAGCTAGATGAAATATAGAGATCACTCAGTCCAACTCTCCCTTCATTTTACAGATAAGGAAACAGAGGTGCTAGGAACTTAAGTTACTTACTCAGGGGCACAAAACTAGTAAATATCTGATGTGGTATTTGAATTTGGGTCCTCATGACTCCACGACTAATGTTTTATCTACTATGTCATGTGTTTGATGAAAGCTTGAAAGGTAAGAAGTCATTAGGAAGGACTTTTATTATCTGTAAAGCGATTATGCTGAGATGAACGAATTCACTGGAGATCTAAGAACTATTACTATCAGAAAGTTAGTCTCTTGGTGTGAACAGCCTCACTCAGCAGCCTTTAGGGTCCTGGCCTGACTGCAGAATGTGCCTCAGCAAACACATTATCAGTCTTGAGATTGCTATACCTCATTCCAGATCACTTGTCTTGTCTTGCTTCTTGGCACTCAACTCAACCCCTCTCTGGGTGCACCCCATCCCATGTGAATGTCTGTGAACCACCTGGTCTGTACTTCAGTCCTGATCATTGCTGATTCCTCTGGCAAAATGACTCTTCCCTCTTTATCTTCCCAGTTTGAGACCTTAGGCCACAGCCTGTGTGTCCAGTAGGAAACTAGCAAATATGCAACGTGGCCACTCCCCAACCCAAGAGCCAAGCACAGCTGCTTCTAGGTCTGATATTAATTCCTGCAGTCTTTCTACACCTCAGGACCTGATGGGACATTCCCATTTTTTTCTGGGAATGTTTCTGGGAAAGTTTGGTCTCTCCCATGATAGGATGGGGCTATTAAAAAGAGTAGTGCTCATGCATAATGACAATAACTGTAAGAATTTGCAGCGCACTTGACATGCATTATCTTTTGTCTTTAAAACATTCCTGTGAGATGGATCCTCTTACTGTTCCCATATTTCAGAAGAAGAAATGGCGTCTCAGATAAATCAAATGACTTGTCCAGGATCACCAAGTTAGTTAACTCTTTTGGGAGGAATTAAACTCAAGTTTTCCAGACTCTAAGTCTAGCACTCTAACCATGGTCTCCACAAATCAAATGACTTCCCAGGGCACTTCCTTAATCCCTTGACCAGAAAAGCAAACAAACTGCTGAATAAGAAGAAACACTATCTCACCATTAAGTCCTCATTAATTATGGTGACTCAATCCATCAATGTCTCTATTTACCTTACATAGTCTATTTTTCTACTCATTTTCATAGCATCCATGAATCACATTGGCTTTAAATTTGTTCTTTCCTTTGTCTTTTACTCTGAACAGGATTTTCCCTCAGAATCTAATGATTTCCTCTATAACAGGAGGAATGTAATAGGGTGACTTGGGCCTTTCCTCCTGAATGTCTCAAATATTCTCCAAAAGTGCAGGGAAACTGATGGAGAAAGTTCTTAAGTTCAAAGTAGGGACAGTCAATGAATGAATGAAAAAGGAGTAAGTAGGAGGTGGATATGCAGAATTATTCCCTGCTGGTCTCCTGGTTGGTGAGATAAAATAATGTTAATACTAATGATGTCCCCCTTTATCTAATAGTTAACAAAATCAGACTTGCATTTTGAGTACGTGAAGATTATTGCCCCTTGAGTAAGATGAAAAAAGATGACGAAAATTCCACCACAAATTTGCCTGCTCGAATGAATGAGGAAGCATTTATTAAGCGCTAACTTTGCACCAGGAACTGTGCCAAGGGCTGGGGATACATATATAGGAAAGTACGAACTACATCTTGATAGTCTGCATGTTTCATTGGTTTTTATTTCCTAATAATTACCTTGGCTGTTTTCGCATCTGCCTTTCTTTCTATCTGTTTCTGGCTTTGCATGTCTTGTTGCATGCCTTTTCTGTTTTCTTTTTAGTTATTTGTTAGATTTCTGTGTCATTCTTTTCAGCCCTTTTTATGTTGAGTGATCAAAACTTTCTTTTCTTTTCTTTCTTTTTGTAAACAAAGAACCTCGAAGTAACATAAAAAGTGAAAAAGGAACCAGCAGCAAGGCTTACCTCCCTTACATCTGTAAAAATAAAACAAATATACCAGGGATCAAATGGGTAAGTAGGTGGTAAGGTAAATGTAGTACTGGGCTTGGACCCAGGAAAGTTCATCTTCCTGAGTTCAAATCTAGCCCTAGACACTTACTGTGTAACCCTGGACAAGTCACTTAACTCTGTTTGCCTCAGATTCCTCCTCTGTAAAATGAGCTGGAGAAGGAAAGGGCCAATCACTTTAGTATCTTTTCTCCCACTTAATAGTATATTCTTTTTCCCATTACATGTAAAAATAATTTTCAATAGTCACTTTTATAAAGTTTTGGGTTCCAAGTATTTTCTTCCTCCTTTTCCCCCCACCAAGAGGACAAGTAATCTCATATAGGTTACATATGTAGAATCATATTGAACATATTTCCACACTGGTGGTTGTCCTTCATTCTTGAAGAGGACCAAAATGACATCACCATGATAAAACGAAGTTTACCCGACTGTGGCTGATCAGACCAGGTGAGCTTGGAATGCTCTACCACAGATTGGGCAGAGATATTCTGTGCGATTCTCCAAATCTGCGCATCATATATTTCCTTTGAAACGTATTTCCACATTAGTCATGTTGTGAAAGAAGAATCAGAACAAAAGGGAAAAACCATGAGAAAGAAAAACAAAAAAAAAATGAAAATAGTATGTTTCTATCTGCTTTCAGACTCCATAGTTCTTTCTCTGGATGTGAATAGCACTTTCCATCATGAGTCTTTTGGAATTGTCTTAGATCATTGTGTTGCTGAGAAGAGCTAAGTCAGTCACAGTTGATCATCTCACAATGTTGGGGTCACTATGTACAATATTCTCCTGGTTCTGCTCGCTTCACTCAGAATCAGTTCATGTAAATCTTTCCAGGTTTTTATGACATCTGCCTGCTCATCACTTCTTATAAAGCAATAGTATTCCATCACGTTAATATACCACAACTTGGTCAGCCATTCTCCAATAGATGAGCATCCCCTCAATTTCCAATTCTTGGCCACTAAAAAAGAGCTGCTATAAATATTATAGTACATGTGGGTCCTTTTCATTTGTTATGATCTATTTGGGATACAGACCTAGTAGTGGTTTTGTGGATCAAAGGGTATGCAGTTTTATAACCCTTTGGGTACAGTTCCAAATTACTCTCCAGAATGGTTGAATCAGTTCACAACTCTACCAACAATGCATTCAACTCCAGTATCTTTGCCAAGAAAATCCTAAATGAGGTCACAAAGAGTCTGATGTGATAGAACCAGAGAGCAAACCCCAGATTTAAGCAAAGAATAAGTTAAATGGACTGAATCCAAAATAGATTTTTAAAAACAATGGTAGTGATAAGTGATAATCTACTAGGCCCTCAGTTAGCTAGCAAAGGAAGAGCTGAGCTCCAATCAGTTCTTAGACACAACATCTATGTGACCCTGGGCAAGTCATTTAACTTCTGTTGGCTTCAGTTGCCTCAGCTATAAAACAGGGATAATGATAGTACTAACCTCCTAGGGTTATTGTGAGGATAAATGAGATAACATTGGTAAAGTGGGTGCTTAATAAATACTTTGTTCCCTTTCAAATCAATGACCTTTTAATGAGTAATATTTATTATTTATAAAATTGAATCAATTTGATAAAAAGTTTGTTAAATTAAGCAATTATTACTTGTCAGGGGTTGTATTGGAGATACAAAGAAAGGAGTGCATATTCTAATTGAGGAGACAACATATAAGCAACTATTATACAAATAAAATTTTATACACACATTATATATGAACATAGATAGATATGTATGTCCATCTATCTAATGAGGTAATCTCAGAGGGAAGGTATAAGATCTGGGGAAACACTCCCTGCAGAAGGTGAGATCTGAAATGATTCTTGAAAGAAGCCAGGGAAGCTAGGAGATGGAGATGAGGAGGGAGATATTCCAGGCATGGGAATAGTCAGTGTGAATGGAGTTGGAAATGGAATGTATTGTGCCAAGAACTCCAGGTGTCTCTAGATCAGTCTAGATCTAGAGTAAGTGGAATGGAGGCAGTATAAGATGACTGAAACTGTAGGAAAGGAAAAGGTGATGGAAGACAGTAGCTTGGTGACCCAGTGGATGGAGACCAGGTCTGATGTCAGGAAGATTCATCTCTTCAGTACCTCAGGTACTTACTTGTTGAGTGACCCTGGACAAGTCATTTAACTTTGCTTCAGTTTCCTCATCTGTCCAATGAACTGGAGAAGGAAACAGCAACTCGTTCCTGTATCTTTGCCAGGAAAACCCCAAATGGGGTCACAGAGATTCAGACAGGGCTGAACAACAACAACAAATATTTTTGGCACATGCATTCTTTTAAACCCCAAGAATCCTCAAAAACCAAGTGCTAGGAAAGTGATTTTTCTTCATTTCTGAGAAGAGCAGAGATATTCATTCTAGTACTGGGAAATGTTGGCTATTTGTCTCTTTGCCCAGATTCTGCAGGACATCTCCCAAGATAACTTACTCTCACTCTGACAGCAAAGTGCTTTGAGGATTTTCTTGGCTGAGGTTCACTTGAATGGACAGTGAAGATCAGAGAGAACTTTAGATCCAGAAGAGACTTGAGAGATCATTTTGTCCAACCCCCTCATTTAACAGCTGAGGGATGAGAGACTCAAGACGTTGCATGTCTTGTCCATATTTGTTATACAGCTAGTTAATGCCCTAGCCTCTGACTTCCTTCAGAGGAAGACTGTACAGAAGTCCTAAAGGCAACCCTGAAAGTCATGAGAGGGCCAAGAGGAATCAACTCCTCCCAGTCCCAGCCTGTGTCATGCTCCAAGAGTAGTAATCCAGGATTTGTGTCAACAAACAAAGGGCACATCTGGTGTCAGGAAGGGATCTTATGGAATTAGACTGGGGTTTCACAGAGTTTACATACATTTCCTTTGAGCTTTCCATCTTACTGAGCTCCTCCTTACCGTCTAACACAGCTGAGGGGTCCCACAGAACTGGAACTCCTTAGGCTCCTAGCTCCCTCTTAATTTTTAGTGCTCATTCCTCACTAGCGTGTGATGAGATTGCTAATCCCTTTGCAATCTTACTCACCTACTCAGAAAAAGGGGAGCACATCATTCTCCTTCTGAAGACTCTCTTAAGACACTGGATCAAAATAATGAAAACAGAAGTAGTCCTTTAAAAAGGGATGTGTAATTACCCTTTTACTACTTTCTTCCCTTTCTAATTGATTTTCCACACAGCTGCCAAATTAATATATTTAAAACATAGATGTCACTCCTCTTCTCAAAAATCCTCAATGGCTCCCTATTGCCAGTAGGATAAAATACAAGATTCTCAACCTGGCACTTAAAAATCCACTGCCAGCTGGCATCCACTCAATTTTTTAAAAAAATCTCTTCTTTAGCATGTAAAACTAAAAGGATGAAAAGACTTTCATCAGATAGGAAGAGAGGAGACTCAGATGTTGGCTAAGGTTATTGAATTGTTAATAGGTCCCCTGAAATTCCTAAAAAGGAATTTTTTTTTTGTTAAAAAGTGAAGACTGAAATTGGTTCTAATATAGTGAGCAAGGATTTGGTCTAGACTTTAAATGCCTGAAGAATAAAAACCCAGAAGCTGCCTGTGGAAAACCACAGGGTTCTTCACTGATGACTTTTTGTGGTGGTGGCAAAATTAGTGACAAAGGGAGAATCAGTACTCAGGAAAGAAGTAGCAGAACCAAGAGTGAATGGAGTGATGGATTTCTATCATGTGTACAGCATGGGTGGAGGAAGGAAGGAACCATGCATTAACACAACTGTCCGTAAGTAGCTTCTATTCTAATTGGGGAAGAAAACATAAAAGGAAAGTGAAAGGGAGAAGAAAAGAAGGAGGAAAGGTAATAGATGTAGGGCATGGTTTTTAAGTTCAGAAAATCAGGAAGAGTTCCAGCAGAAGAATGAAGACTGTGCTTTCCACAAAATGGAAGCTCCAAGAGTAACTCACCCATGGGAGAAGGTTGGCAGAAGCTAGGAGGAATATTCCAGGTCAGGGAGCAGGCCAGTAGGATGGAAGACTGTTCCAGAGCAAGGAGGACCCAGGCACTGAGAGCAGCTCCTGGGTGAGCCAGCAGCACAGAAGGCATGGTTTTGAAGTCTAAAAATTGGGGATAGGCACAGGAGAAGAAAGGAAATAGAGAGTGTCCCACGTATTCCAGTAGTTGTGCTCTGGTCGTAAATATACGGTTAGTTTTTCCAAAGGTAGAATGTGCATTGGAAGTCATGTGGTTATGGCATATTCTGTCATGTATGTGGGCTCTGCTGTTACATTCAGGCATTTAGGGGGCACAAAGATATGATGGTGTAATTGGAATCAGGAAGACCTGAGTTCAGATCGTGCCTTAGACACTCATTAGTTGCATGACTCCGTACAAGTCACTATCTCTCCGAACCTCAGTTTTCTTGTCTGTAAAGTGGGTATTTAGCACTTATTTATATGGCGGACATTGTCCTGCATTGTCCTCAAGGGGCATTATTCTAGTTGGGGAAGAAAATGTATAAACTAGAGACAGAAAAAATAAAAAACGTACAAAATAAATGCACAAAATTTATAAAATGCATCAAGCACTTCCACATAGTGTTTATGTAAGAATACAAAGGATAACATATGGAAGGGGCTTTGTACATTTTAAAGCACTGTATGAATGCTGGCTATCATTTTCATATTGGGTTTGGTTTTGCTATATAACTGCTATTATTATTTCTCAGTTTCATAGAATTGTTTTGACACATTATCTATTTGGTACCACCATGGATAGGTCACAACTCTTCTGAATCTCAAATCTAACCAGAATTAGACATATGAGAGCATAGTAGGACATAAAGACACATTTAAATCATAGTGTTAGGGAACAAGGAATTAAATTAAGCAACAAGCTTTCCATCAATCATTTTCCAAAATGTTTTCTTGCCTTTAGTCCTAAGAGGGTGTGAATCGCTTTTGTCTGTGCTTCCCCAGCTGCCTATTAGCACTAGTTAGAAAGTTAGGAAACTTTTGGGTTTAGTCAGTTGTCCACGGGATGAATTCTGGAACATCAAGATCTGAAGGTGCTGCTGTTCCAGAGTACTGCAAAGGGAATGCTGGTAGGGTCAGTGGAGGGCTGTTGTGAGTCAGGACAGGAGTTGAAGCAGGTGCAGGCTAGGCTCCCAGCTCTGTGTCCATTTCGCTGCTTCCCTTTCTGTTTCTTTTCCACTCTAATATCTTTGCTGCTCCTACTTCCCTCATTTCATATCTCCTTTTCCTCCAGAGGTTTCTGTTTTCCACCTAATCACTCCAAAAAAGGATATAGAGAAAAAAACCCCAACAGAATGAGACGTTATGCAAAGGCTTGGACTCAACTATCTCTAATATCCTTTCTAGCTAGTGTGTTCTATGATTCCAAGAAATTCCCTTGACTTAAGCCCTAAAGTCCAGGTCACCTATGAAGAATTTAATCAAAATAATTTTCATTTTCCTTGAATAGTTTCTATTGGATAACTCTCCTCTTAAATTCAATGGAACAACACAGATTGGATTAGAATCAGGGTTTTGTTTTCCATCCTCAAATACAGTGCCTGGAACTTAGAAGGCACTTAATAAATACTTATTGATAGATTGATTTGGACTGAGATAAAACATTCCCATAAGAATGAAAATCAATCTGAAATTCAAAAACATTTTTGCAGGGGTGGTGGGGAGGGGTAAATGGGTGTGCCTTTGACCAACCCTTCCCAATCACACTTTAAATGTCATTTTCCCCTTTTCTACTGAGTCATATTCCATGCATCATTCAAAGCCCAGCTCAGGAGCCACCTTTTAAAATGTGTAGCAGAGGATAGAGTGGCAGGCCCGGAGTCAGGAAGATTCCTCTCATGAGTTCAAAGCTGACCTCAGACACATACTAGCTTTATGACCCTGGGCAAGTCACTTAATCCTGTTTACCTCTGTTTCTTCATCTGTAAAAAGAGCTGGAGAAGGAAATGGTAAACCACTCCAGCATCTTTGCTAAGAAAACCACAAATTGGGTCATGAAGAGTCAGATACGACTGAAACAGATAAACAATAACAAAATAAACAATAATTGACACAATTCTCCCCCTTTTCTTTCTTCCCCCTCTCTTCAATTCTTCTCCCCCAAATCTGCTTTGACTCTCTGATCCCAGTCTTCTTTGGATCTCTAGTGAAGCAGAGGTGATTGCAGGCTTGTCAGCTTCCCTTCATAGGCCCAGCACAAATAAATACCTCCAACCGGTAATAGCTCCATCAGCTAAATCAAATCTCCCCAACCACTAAGATCTAATCACGCATTTTCACTGATTTGTAAATAGACTGACAAAAGTCAATGGTGTACACCCTACAAAGGGAGACTCAAAGTTCAAAGCAAAGGCCTGACTTCTTGCCTTTTTGAATTGATCTGGCAGTTCTCAGGTTGAATCCCCACTTTTAGAGTCATCAAAGAGAAAGAGGCAGGTAGAAGCCATCCTGTTGTTTCGATAACATTTATTTTTTAGTTTTAGCACTTCTCTCTGCCTCTGAAGCTAGTTTAGGCTCTCATAATCTCTCTGCCTTACTCCTCAGAGCATATTAAACAACAAAATAATTAGGAATTCATCAATTCTTAATGGCTCTACCCTTAACCAAATGATCATTTCAAGAATATCAGATTGTCGGGGAAAAAGAGAGAAAACAAATGAGACATTAGACATGAGCAACCTGAAAACATCATCATAGAAAGAGGAAGAGGTTGAATTAGCTGTTTTCCTGTGCATAATTTCCTCTGTACTTTGATCAGGGCATGGAGATGCCATGGGGAGGAGAAGCTGAGTCAGCACCAGCAAGCTGAAGGAGCAAACAGCTTGACTTTGCTCAGAGTACCCCCTAGAGCTGAATTCTCCAGCCAGCAATCAGAGAAAAGGTGCAATTAAGCTAATCGAAACAAAGAAAGCCCATAAAAGAATCATTGAGTGTTAGGGTTGGAAGGGAGGCAGGAGATCCATTTAGTACCCTTCCCTTCCTTTATTTCACAGATGAGGAATGAGGTTCATCAGAGTCCTAGCCATAGGAAGGGAAAGGATAAGACTCTTTCTAGAGATGGCAGTCCAGAAGTTAGCAATCACTATCATTAATTCCCTGAATATGTGGAGTTGTTACCAGTCTGCCTTCTGCTGGGAGAGAAGAGAATTTGGAACCTCCATCTGGTGTCTGGGGAAGATCTTGTAATTATCCAGGACTGTGTCGCTCCATTCAGTTTTTTGGGTTCCTGGGGGATTAGGAGGAATTCCTAAAATGGGTACGGATACTGTTATCCATACTGAGAGTTTTCATTATAATAGTTGTCTTATCTTAAATTTAATTTGGTTTAAGTCAGAGACGTTTCATTAAAATAAAAATTAAAAAAAACTCCATCTGGACTTGGCTATTTCCATCACTGACTCTTGGTCCTCCTCCCTCATATTTAGTGAGTCACCAGTTCTTATTGATGCTTACTTCCTGGTGTCTTTCAAATGTACTCTTTCCTTATCATTCCCACTGCCACATTAGGGTAGGTATGGGCTAAAGAGAGGAAAATTGTATTCAGGAGCCTTTATTGCATTTTTCTCTCAGTGGTGACACCAAAGAAATATTGGTTAAGTTGAAAGCCAAACTCTAAACAATTGTTTCCTCTATAAACTTGGCCCTTTCTGCCAATCATGGCCAATAGCAGCAAAAGCATATTCCCACCAAGGCCTGAGGATGTTGTCTTCATTTGCTTCATTGTGCCCTTGACATACAAAATGGATTATGACTTTATTCAGGTCTGTAAAAGTTGACTATCCCATTTTCCCCATGACTACAAATTTAGTCTATATTTATGAAAAATAGGAATTCAACAAATTTTCTAATGCAATATAAATTTATCCGACTTTCTTTCCAAACCAAATTTTGCATTTGAGCCTTCTCAAAGAATTTGGAAGAACCAAAACTGACAGATTAGTCTGGATATGTTAATTCTTTTGGAGGGAATTTACTTGTTTGTCCCCATCCCCGTTTCTCCTTTCTTTGATCTTAGAAAAATTTCATCAGCAGCCATAAATCCTAAAACTAAACTAACAAGGGAAGAGAGACTTCCTGGTTGGAATACTTATTTATGTTTTTAGGGTTTCCAAATATTTATTTCTCTTTATCCCTCTAATAGATTGCTTTATGTAACCTGCTCCAAAGGATTTGTTCCCCTCAGTGACCACTAGAAAGACCAGATGAAAAGGAAAGTTGATGGTGTCGGGGCACCTCTATTCTCAGGGCTCTTGAGTTAAGGGTTCTAACTTGTCTTTGTTGTACTGCAACAGAAGGTATTTGGTAAAGCAATCATGATGGTCAACTCCCTTGGTATATGCTGCTTCCTGTCTCTTTCTCAAGGTCTCTTACTGTTTCAATGAGGCTGATTTGTCTGCTCTATAGGTGGAATGAATGGCATTTGACAAAATGTCAATCCATTGTAAAGAAGAGAAAAAAAGTCTAGAATAAAAACAGAAAAACATATATAGTGTACATGTGTATGTATGTATATGTATATATATGTAGATCTATCATCTATCTCCTGTTGATGATATAATGGTAATCAGTGCTATGTATGAAACCAAATTATAAATGCCAGAAAAAAATGCAAAAAAACAGAATTTTGGACTCCCAAGGACACAAAAATTACCTCAGAGTTAGCCTGACATGAAGTAAGATTGTAAAAGAGTCCAAAATATCATGCCTTTGGCATCCATGACATCCTCTCTGTGATCTTTCCTTTATTCCCTTGAGCACCCACTGCACTATGAACACCCAGTGGCACATAACAGTTGTCCCAGTCTGGCACTTTCTTTCATTTGTGGCAGTCCGGGAGTGGGAGGTGGACAGTGTACATGTAGAGGAGTGGTCGGGGCAGCTGTGGCATGTTGGATAGATCAGAAAGATCTGAGTTCAAATGTGACCTTAGCTACTTTCTAGCTATGTGACCCTGGACAAGTCACTTAAGTTCTGTTTTCTTCAGTTTCCTCAATTGTAAAATGGGAATATTAATAGTATTTACATTCAGGATTGCTGTATGGATCAAATGATACAATATTTATAAAAATACTTGCTCCTTTCCTCTCTCTCCCCTGCCCCCACTTTCTGTTCAGTTTTTGGAGAAGGTTCAGAATATGTTGAACAGTTTAGTGTAACAGAAGATCCTCAAACTGAAAATGTGTCCTCTGGTTCCATGAAAAAAAATAAAAGGAAATAATTGTTCTTATACTGGACCCTGGAGAGTATGCTTAGGCAGCCTAAGAGTTTTGGTGCACAATGATTCAAAACACTGGATATTATTTACGCAGTAAGGATTTATCTTAAGCCCATAGAGACATTTTGCTCTTGTATAAGTCTCTTTGACGTTCAATGCTCCCCCAGCTGGGACTCTAGCAAAGGGGAAAGCTGGCATTGACTGACATAGTGATGCTTTGTGTCAGCTTGCTGTTTCACTAACAGCTCTCTTTCCATCCTTGTTCTGTGCTCATTGTCCTCAGTTCCTAGCTCCGGCTCTTAGGATTTACAGCTTTGGAACTGGAAGGAATCTCAGAATTCTTCTAGTTCTATTACATCATTTCAAAGATGAAGAAACTAAAGATTTCTAATAAATAACAGGGCACAAAATTGACATGAGGTCTTTTCACTCCAAATCCAGTCTTCTCTACAGTATGGAGAGAAATAATTATTTCTCTCTTGCATTTAATAACTAATTATTGAATTAAGACCAAAGTATTTTTCCCCCTTTTCTACTTCCTCACTTAGACATAAGCTCCTGTGGGTTATTCAGGCAGACTTTGAAGTGCAGGGATAATACTGAGAAGAACTCAGATCCATTCAAAAGATAAAGTTAGGTGAATTGATTGATTCCAGCCCATTGGGTTTTACTCACACAGATCTGGGAAAAGGTGGATTTCCCCTTTTGTCAGACAGATGAAATGGACATTGATGTCTCTTTGACCAAGACTGGGTGCTTAGTGTCACATACCCCAACACCCTCATTGGAATAAGCCCAAATCTCTTTATAATATTCATTCTCTTATTAATTGTTAGATTTGATTGCCACCCTCAGGAGTATCTACTCTTTCAAGGGCATATTAACTGTGTGACCACTGGCATGATTTGTCTTTAATCCAAGAGAGATGGCCAAATGACCATCCCTTTTATTAATGATATGCTAGCATTATTAATAAAATGATTAATCACCCAGAAACTATGTCTCTTAAACTTTTTAAACATCACAATATCCAGCTCCCTCCAGGATTGGATGGCCTCCCCACTCTTTCTGCCCTTATCTCTGCTTCCCTGCTGTCCAATATTTTATTCCCATTGATATCAAATTTCAAGCAGCTCCACTGAGGAGATATTCCATTGGAAGGTCAGTCATCAATAGTAGCTGTTCCTTGCCTCTGGGGCATTAAATGCTCCTGTTGTTGTTCAGTCACATGTGACACTTCATGACCCTGTATGAGGTTTTGTTGGCAAAGATAATGGAGTGGTTTGCCATTTTCTTCTCCAGAGGATTAAGGGAAACAGAGGTTAAGTGTTAAGAGGTTAAGCCCATGGTCAGCAGGGTGAATACCTGAGGTCATATTTGAACTCAAGTCTTTCTTCCTCCCTCTCTCTCTCCCTCTCTCCCCTGCTTTCTTTCTTTCTTTTTTCTTTCTTCCTTCCTTTCTTTCATGGCATTGAGAGAGTTATTTGAAGTGCGATGGGACCTTTAGTTCATTCCAAGTCACGTATTTATTGACTTTTCCGTTAGAATATAAACTCCTTGGAAAGAGGGATTGTTTCATTCTTCTTATATCCCCAATGACTGGCTCATGTATAATCTGGTATATGGAAGGTGTTTAACAAATTAATTGTTGATTGATTGTTTCTCCATTCCAGCCAAAATGCCGTAATTTTCAGTCTGTATCGAATAGTTGGGCTCTATTCCCTCCTAACCATTTCTCAGAATCTTGTATCTCTAGTGTTCAGATCTTGTGTGATCTCAGGATTATTTTGGAAATGAAGGCAATAAAAAAATAAATATCATCAATAAAAATTTAAAAATGAAAGTATCTTTGATATCAAAAGGATTGCTTGCATCTTCTAGGGTTGCTTATACAATTGTTGAGTGTATAAACATCTCATTTGACCAGAGGAAGATTAGTACTATCTGCAGTGCTACCTATAGATTTTATTGAAATGATGATTTGGAAATCTATCCAAAGTGGCTTAAAATGTTTCCATTTGCTGATGATATTGTGGAAAAGAGAATTGTCTTTGTAGTTGTGATTTTTTTTGTACAATTGCTTTTGTGCTCAATTAATTGAGAAAAGAGTTTCTTATTTGGCACTGCAAATAGGTGAAGGAAAAGATTACTTAAAGGTGCACATTTGTTTAAATATGTATAATATATTGTTACAACTCATGCTGGGAAAACTTGTTATTTTGCATTGCTACATCAAAAGAAATGTTTAATAATTGATAGATTTTTTTAATGAAAGTAATAAAACTTGAGAGAATTGTTTTGGGCTCTGCACTGTTAGAGCTCAATGTCAAGATGAAACGCAGGTCTACAAAAAAGTGTGACCCTTATGCAGTTTGAATACATTGCATGTTTCATAGATATCATTTATATCAAGAGATATGCATGAGGAGCTAAATATGCTTTTTCGAGTCATTAAAAGATCCATTTAAAATAAGACTCTTGGCAACACTGTGGGACAATAGATAGGATAGAACTTGGGGCACTATTCTTGCAAAACATTCTGATTTTCTCATGCCAAAGTACTTAGATGGGTTGGATGTTTGAGCTAAAATTAACAAATAGCTATTTCTCTTAGTGATAACAATAAAGATGAAGTAAATTTACTTTATAACTGAAATTTCCAAGGGAAACAAGTATTTGTATATATACATATGTGTGTGTATACATATATATATATATATATATATATGATTTTGGTAAATTTTTTATTTTTATTTTTTAAATATCCATTTATTTTAAACATTCTTTAAAAAAATTGAGTTCCAAATTCTCCACTGAAAAGGCAAACAATATCAATTTTACATGAGATACCATGAAGAACATATTTCTATACTAGGTATATTGCAAAACAAAGCAAAAAGTGAGATAATTATACTTCAGTTTTTATTTAGAGTTCACCAGTTCTTTCTCTGGAGATGGATAGCATTTTTTCATCATGAGTCTTTTGGAACTGTCTTGCATCATTGTATTGATCAACATAGCCAAGTCTTTCACAGTTGGTCATCATTACAACATAGTTGTTTTTCACTTTATTTTTCATTAGTTCAAATAGGACTTGCCATGTTTTTCTGAAATGACCTCCTCATCATCTCCCATAGCACAATAGTAATACTCCATCACAATTATATGCTACAACTTGTTCAGCCATTCCCCAATTGATGGACATCCCTTCAATTTCCTTCTTTTGTCAACACAAAAGAAACTGCTATAAATATTTTTGTATATGCGTGTGCATGTGTGTGTGTGTGTGTGTGTGTGTGTGTGTGTGTGTGTCCTTTTCCTTACCTTTTCTTTTTTTTAGTCTCTTTGGGATACAGACCTAGCAGAGGTATTGCTGAGTCAAAGGATATGCGCAGTTTTATGGCCCTTTGGGAATAGTTCTAATTGTTTTCCAGAATAGTTGGATCACTTCACTACTCCACAAAAATGCATTAGTGAACCTATTTCCCCCTGTCCCCTCCAACATTTGTCATTTTTGATAGATATGAGGTGATACCTCAGAGTTCTTTTAATTTGCCTTTCTCTAATCAATAATAATTGAGAGTATTTTTTCATATGACTATAGATTTCTTTTTCTGAAAATGGCCTGTTTATATCCTTTGACCACATATCAATTGGGAAATGGCTCTTATTTTTATAAATTTGGCTCAGTTCTATACTCAGTATATATTTGAGAAATGAGGCCTTTAAAAAAGAAGTTTGCTGTAACATTTTTATATTACTTCATTGTGTATGGTACCTTTTAGCAAAATGTATTTTCCCTGATTATTTTTTTAAATTACATCTATTTTTGCTTTTGCTTTGTCTGAGAGCATGATTTTTTTTTAATTTCAATTGAAGCATATTAGATCCTGCTCCAGCTGTTTATTTTAACTCTCTGTTTTTCTGTTTCAAATGTGTCTATTATAAAGATATTGTTGGATTCTGATTTTTAATCCATTTTATTCTTTAATTCCATTATATGGGTGAGCTTATCCCATCCATATTCACAGTTATGATTACTATGTATTTCCCTCCATCCCATTTTCTTCTATTTCTTCTTTTTCTCTTTTAGTCATGTCCCTCCTCAAAAGTATATTTTCCTTCTGATCCCTGCCTCCCTTAATCTGTTCTCCCTTTTATCATCTTCCAACTCCCCACCCCCACTTTGCTTTCTTTTATCCCTTTTCCCTCCTATTTCCCTATTGGATAAGTTATATTTCTATGCACAATTGAGTGTGTGTGTGTGTGTGTGTGTGTGTGTGTGTGTATTCTTCCCTCCTTGAACCAATTCTGATGAGACTAAGATTTATGCATTGCCCACCACCTCCTCCCACTATAAAAGTTCTTCCTTATATGCCTCTTTTATGCAAGAAAATTTTCTTCATTCTGCTTCTCACTTCATCCTTGTCTCAGTGCATCCCTCTTTCTCAACTCTTCATTTAAAAAAAAATCATTCCAACATAATCAACTCACTCCTCTGCCCTGTGTCTATGTAGACTACTTCTAACTGCCCTAAGACAAATTTCTTAGGAGTTACATTTATCATCTTCCCATATAGGAACAAGAAACTTTATTAAGTTCCTTGTGATTATTCTTTCATGTTTACCTTCTTATGCTTCTCTTGAGTTTTGCGTTTGAATGTCAGATTTTCAATTTAGTCTTGGTCTTTTCATCAGAAATGCTTAGAAGTGCTCTATTTCATTAAATACTGTTTTTCCCCTGTAGGATTACACTCAGTTTTGCTGGGCTGTATATTCTGGATTGGAATCCTAGTTCCTTTGCCTGTCTGAATATCATGTTCTAAGTCTTCTGCTCCTTTAATATGGAAGAACTAAATCTTGTATAATTCTGATTGTGGCTCCACAATATTTGAATTGTTTCTTTTTGCCTGCTTACAATATTTTCTCCTTCACCTGTGATTTTTGGAATTTGGCTATAATATTCCTGAGATTTTTCATTTGAGGATCTCTTTAAAGAGGTGATCAATGGGTTATTTCAATTTCTATTTTACTGTCTGGATCTAAGACATTGGGGGCAATTTTTCTATATAATTTCTTGAAATATGATGTCTAGGCTCTTTCATGGCTTTCAGGTAGTCCAATAACTTAAATTATCTCTCCTTGATCTATTTTCCAGATCAATTCTCTTTTTCTGTGAGAAATTTCACATATTCTTTTTTCATTCTTTTAACTTTGTGTTACTGTTTCCTGAAGTCTCATAGAGTTATTAGCTTCTATTTGTTCAATACTAATTTTTAAGAAATTATTTTCTTTTGTGAACTTTTGTATCTCTTTTTCTACTTAGCCAATGCTGCTTTTCTTCAGTGAATTTTTGTACCTCCTTTTCCATTTGTTCTATTCTGCTTTTTAACAAGAGTTTTTTCTTCGATGAATTTTTGTGTCTCTTTTACTATTAGGTTAATTTTATTTTTTAAGGCATTATTTTATTTAGAATTTTTTGTGTCTTTTTTAAACCAAGTTGTTGTAGTGGGAATGCTACTAGCAGCTGCTGTAGAGGTGTAAGACCAATAACACCAGCACAGAGGAGGGCTACTAACACAGGTTCTTGATATGCTTTTCTAAAGGGAAGACAGCTTCAAAGGGGTTAGTAGCCTTACTTTAGTTAAACAATGGGAAAGATATATAAGTAGAGAGAAGGGAGTGTCTAAGAAATAATCCAATAGCACTCCAGTTGTCTGAAAAGAGTAATAGATACATAATCACCAGACCAGGGAGCACCAACATCTGGGTTCAAAAAGCCAGGGGATCCCTTAACAACAGCTACCTAGAGTCTCATCTGACTGGATCACAAAGAAATATTCTTCCCATGACTGAGTCCCATAGCAAAATTCCAACCTCCCTGTATATATGGTTTTCAACGGATTAGTTGAAATTGGCTCAGAGACAGAAGGCATCACAACACACATGACTCAGTGCCAAAAGATGTGAAAGCTCAGATGACTCAGCATGGAATGTATCACAGCTGTGATTGCCTACCCCCCACCCCCCATTCCCTCTTCAAAGGGAGTTCAAAGCAATAAGACATCCGTGATTGAAATGCCTGTGCACATTTAGACGCAGGAACATAGCTCCTGTCCCAACGAAAAAAGGGAACACGTGGTCACATAGGCCTATAAATGGACAGGGAGGATCTCATATTCCTTTAATCCTTCAGCTGTTAATTCTCTTCTCATAACTTTTTTGTATCACTCTCATTTCTTTTCTCAATTTTTATTTTACTACTCATCTCTTTAACTCTTCTAGGAATTCTTAATGGCCCTAGGTCCAACTAGTGTTGTTTTTTTTTTTTTTACTTTGGGTCTTTGCTTATAGCTATTTTCATATTGTTGTCTTCTTTTGAGTTTATGTCTTGGTCTTCCCTGCCACTATATTACCTTTCTATGGTCAAGTTTTTATTTTTGTTGTTGTTTACTCATTTTCCTAGCCTATTTCTTCCCTTTAAACTTTGTGTTAAAGTTGGACTCTACTCCTCTAGGTGTAGAAAGGCACTGTCCTAAACTTCCATCTTTTTTTTGTGCCACTGTTTTCAGAGCTAGTTTTTGGAATTTGAAAGTTTCCAGTGCTTCCAAAGTGTTATCCTAGGAGAAGTGTTGTCATTGCTTTCTTAGTCTTTGCTCTGGTCTTTACCCAGGAAGGGTCCCTGTTTCCCTGCAACCACAAATACTATACTCCTCTTGATTCTAAAACTGTGACCAGGGCTCCTCCCTGCTCCCTTGTAAGCAATTTCTCCTCTTCATCCTAGAAATGTGACCCAGAACTGCTTATGTGCTATAGAGTTGCCAGTCAGTGCTAGAAAAGGCTTCCCTGTAATATATTTTTTGATGAGTTGTCTGACTCCTTCCCATCTCTGGACTGGGAGCTCCTGAAGTTGCTGCTATTGTCAGACCGACAGCTGGTGCTCCTGCTATGTTCCAGGCCTACATCCACCCTGTTATTATAGACCTCTCTTACAGACCTCCTAAATTGTCTTAGGCTGGATAAATGCCTTCCTCTGAACTTTTGTCAGGTCTGACACTCCAAATTTTGATTTGAGGCATTATTTTAAAGTTGTTTGGAGGGAAATGTTAAGAGAGTTCAGCTGGATCCTGGCTTCTACTCCACCATCTTGGTTCTATTTGTGTATATTTTTTTAAAGTCATACTCAAAATCAGTAAAAGGTCCTTAAATTCACATCTGATTCAGAAAGATAAAAAAGAGAGCTTTGCACAATAATTTTCAGAAATAATCATTTGATATATTTCCTAATTAAAAACATTATCCTACAAATTAAATAAAATGGAAAAGTATGCTTACTAATCAACTGTATAGTTTACAGAAGCACTTCTTTTATTTCAAAGATATAGATATTTCTAAATTCTTATGGATAAGGAAATGATTTGCTTTGGACAAATGTGACATATTTAATCTTATTCTGTGTGAACCAGAATTGTTAATAGTTATGATATATTTAAATAAGTATCTAAACAATCTTAGTATATTTTGGATATGAGTGAATGAAAAGTTCTCTGATTCAACAAACAAAAGACTGCATGCCACTTATAATATCTTACGTGTGTGAAGTAGTGATAAAGTATCAATCAAGGTTAGTAATTGAACAGAATTATGAACAGTAATAACATCAATGACACTATATTTTCTTTTAAATTGTTTTCAATCAAAAATATTTATTTTCTCTTCTCAAGTCCCCACCCTCACAGAAAAGAAGAAATATACTTAGTCAAGTAAAACAAATTTCCTTATAGGAGGCCATATAAAAAAGATGTGCTTCATTCTGCATCTTGTATCCATCCATCACCTCTCTGTCAGGAAGTGGGTAGCATTTTCATCCTGGGTCGTCAGAATCATGACTGGTCATTACATTGATTAAAGCTCTCAAGTCTTCAAAAGATGTTTGTCTTTATACTGTTGTTTCTGTTGTATACATTGTTCTTATGATTGGGTTCACTTCATTCTGCTTCTGTTCATACAAGTCTTTCCAGTCTCCAAGGTACTCTGAAACCATTTCTTCAAAAATTTCCTATGGCACTAGTAAGCATCACTGGATTTATAACCTGATATACACATATACATATGTATATATATTTAGAATCCACCATTACCAAATGGATGAGGATCTCCTTAGTTCCCAATTCTTAGCCACAATAAAAAGAGCTGCTTATGAATCTATGTGCCTATGTACTTAAGTATCTAATAAACCATTGCCTAAATACCTAATTACCTACTACCTAAGTCCCTGTGCACTTAAGTAACTTGGGTATTTAAGTACCCAAGATTACTTATCTTACCACTTAAATGACTAAATATTCAATTATCTGGGTATATAGTTAAGTGCCAATATCCCTAAGTAGTTAGATACCTAATCAACTGATTATTTAAATTTCTAGTTACCTATTTACCTAAGAGTCTATGTCCCTAACCAAGTAGGAAGCACCCAATGACTTAAGTACCTAGATGACTGTATCTAAGTCCCAATGTTCTTAAGCACATATTATCTATCTACCTCAGTACTTTAGTAAGTGAATAATATATTACATGTATGTAACCTGTGGCTTATTAGACAAGTACAATAAATGGCTTTTTACCCAGAGATGGTAAGCTAATTATTATACCTGCTTATACCTATAATACCTGATGCTTATTGCATAGGCAATATATTTTATTTATTATATTAGCCATTTATTATGCACATATATAAGTATACAAATATATAAATACATAAACACTAGAGTATCTAAATATTGAATTACTTAAGTACCTAAGTAATAAAGTGCCCCAGTACAGTGACTTGCACAGTGTACATAGTTGATGCTTAATAAATGCTTATTGAATTGAATTTAAATTGAATTGCATCATTATCAACTATTCTTATTATACTGATAACTTTTTAAAGCCATTTGATACAGAGGATGATATATAGGCACATAAATTTTCAAGTCTCTAATAAATGTTTCCCAGATTTAAAGATAAATATATCTAAGTACCTAAGAATCTAAATGCTTAATTACCTAAGTATCTGAATATCTAAGTGCCTATATCCTTAAATATCTAAGTGCCTACTTACCTACCCATGTCCACCTAAGTACTAATTAAGTAAGTACCCATTTATGTTCACTGAAATATTTGAGTGAATAAATCCTTAAATATCTATGTGCTTAAGTACCCAATTAGCTGGGATTACCTAATAATCAATTACCTAAATACCTAATTAACCAATTACTTCCTTGTAAGTAATTGAGTACCTGTGTGCCTAATTGCCTAAGTACGTAATGACCAAAGTAACTAGTTAGTTAATGCTTTAGAATCTCAGTAACTTATTTAAAGTATCCAAAGTAACCAGTTATCTAAGTGTCCAAGCTAAGTGCCTGAATATCTAGTTACTAAGTACCAAAATTACTGGGTATCCGGATATTTACCTAAGTAGAAGTATCAAGCTACTTAGTTACCTAAGTACAAGTACTTATACCTCTAATTACCTAGTAAGTACCTGTGCTCCATCCAGTTTAAAATGGTCAAGTCTTCAAGCCGGTTCTCTCTGGTTAGACCTGGTTCAAGCCATTTCAGCCTTGTTTGAACTGATTTAAATCTATTTGAATCAGTCCAGAACAGCTTACCCTGATCCAAACTGGTTCCATCTTGTTCAAACTCATTTAGTCTAGTTTAAATTGGTTTCAATCCAAATGTGTTCAAGTGGTTGCAATCCAGTTTAAACTTGTTCAAAACTGGTTTAAATTGGTCTGAATCAGTTCAAACTAGATTTAAACCTAACCCTAATTCTAATGCTAAATACCTAAGTGCCCAAGTGCCTAATGACTAAATTACTTAACTACCTAAGTCTGCCTAATTATCTATGTACCCAAATACCTAAATTATTTCATTGCCTAAAAACACAATTACCCAGGTACTTATGTACCTTATAGCTAGGTACTGTAAGTGCCTAGCCAATTAGGTGGCTCTTGGGTAGAATGCTAGGCCTGAAGTCAGGAAGACTCCTCTCCCTGAGTTCAAATATAGCCTCAGACACTTCCTAGCTGTGTGACCCTGTTATTTAACCCTGTATGCCTTACTTCCTCTTCTGTAAAATGAGCGGGGGAAGGAAATGGCAAATTACTTTAGTATCTGCCCCACAAACCTAAATACAAGTCATGAAAAATCTGAAATAACTGAACAACAGCAACAAACCTAAGTGCCTAACTAGTTATCTCAGTTAATTTATCACCATAAGGAGTCTTCTGGGGCCATATTCTTTTGGAAAACAAAATGGTCAGTTGGCAATGTGGAGCTCACAGATATTTCAACTGCCTTTAAAGCTTACTTCCTCCTGTTCACCATGAGCTTTGCCTTGGTCTTAAGCCTCTATCTGACTTAAAGTTGGAAAGTTCTTTTTAACTTCTGTTGATTTCCAATTGTCAACCTGAATCTTTCCAAATCATCTTTGGAGGCTACTTTCCAACAAATGGACAGGTAAGACCTGTTTGGGTCTCATGTCCTGTGGTTTTTCTCATCCCCTCAAGATTCTTTTGTTCTCAAATGCAAAAAAAAGGGAAGGGAAAGGCAAGAAGCCAGGCAGAAACCTCAACTCTTTGTTCTATATGCTTGCCTTTCCAGAAATAATCGTCCTGGTCTTGACAAAGGCTGTATTCTTATTACTCGGTTAGCACTTAGCTCATATTACCTTGCATTGCTTTTCATTACTCTTTCAATTGTTCTTTTCCTAATTAGTACTTTCATGATAGGATCCTAAGCATTCCCAACATACAGTGCAGATTTAGTACTGGATGGGGATGATGACTAAAGATTCCTGGTACTTTGAAGGAAAATAAGATACCCTCTCCTTGACAACCTCCTCTTAATGAGTTTCAGGTATTGGTGGCATAGCCAAAGGCAACAGCATGTGGAATCAATTTAATCTTCTCAATAAGAAATCTGAGAGCCAATGACAATGATTCTTTCGTCAGTAAACCAATGGATTAGTGTCAAGAATGAAACCCCAGTCTCAGGCTGCTCTCCCTCCTGTTCAGTCCTTTGGCCTTTTCCTGTCCAAAGGCAATCTTTTCCAGCTCTTCAGATCTGAGATTCTTTAGTCAGTTTCACTTTGTCTGTGCTCCTACCTAGTTGCACTAAAATACAGTAAAGGAAGGTCCAGAGAGGGAACTGAACCAAGACAGCCTAGAGGTTTATAAAGCAGTGGATACACATTGGATTGTAAACTCCTTGACAGTAGAGTCTTTTGTCTCTGTTTGTATCTGCAATATTTAGCGTGGTACTTGGCATATAGTAGGTGCTTGGTAAATGTTTATTGATTGGTTAGTTGGTTGGACCAAAATGACATCAACATGATAAAGTGAAGTTTCAATGTGTCTGACTGTAGTTCATCAGACCAACACAAGCTTGGAATGCTCTACCACAGGTTGGGCATAGGTAGTCTGTGTGAACATTTATGGTGGTTATTCCAAATTTGCTCATCCTATATTTCCTTTGTGCTTTTTCAATTCTGCTTTGCTCATAGAACACACCTTTTCTGATATGGGCACACCATGTTCAGTTTGGTAGTCAGTCTAATACCTCTTCTCTCCCAAACTTTTCTTCAGAGCTTCCCAAACACTGAGATAGCTCTGGCAATGTGTTCATCAACCTCATTTTCAATGTGTACATCCCTGGAAAGTACACTACCAAGGTAAGTGAACTTATCCACACATTCAAAACTTCTCCATTTGTTGTAACCGATGGTTCCATGTATGGATGGTGTGGTGGTGGCTGATGGAGCACCTGTGTTTTCTTGGTGTTAATTATTAGGCCAAAATTAGCACAGGCAGCATTGGTGCATATTTTGTTGCATCTCAGCTTCAGAGGCTGCATTGAGTGCACAGTCAGCTGCAAACAGAAAATCATGCACCAATGCTCCTTCCACTTTAGTCTTGGCTTGTAGTCTTTTCAAATGGAAGAGCTTACCGTCAGTGTGGTAGTTGATCTTGATACCATGTTCATTCTCATTGGAAGGATTTGACAACTTGACTGAAAACAACATTCTAAAAAGCATGGGAGCGAGCACACAGCCCTGTTTCACTACTTTGGTGACCGGGAAGGTATGAGATTATTGCCCACTGTCCAGAACCAAGGCAAACATGCCATCATGAAATTGATGTACAATGCTGATGAACTTCTCTGGGCAACCATATTTTGACATAATCATGAAGAGAGGTTGCAGGGTAAGGCTAAATTAAGGTGAAGTGGAAGGGAGTTGAGGTTCTGAAATTAAAGGCTCATTTTCACGTGGCATAGTGATGCAGGTATTGGATGTGGAGTCAAGAAAATATAGGTTCAAATCCTGTCTCAAATAATTTGTAGTTGTTTGATTTGGACAAATCACTTAACCTTAATCTCTCTTTGCCTCAGTTTCTTCATTGGACTAGATGGTCTATAAGGTCCTTTCTAGGTCTGTGCTCATATAATACTGTAATTTCCTTGGGTCTTGATATCCTCATCTGTAAAATGGCTCAATAGACTCTAAGGTTTCTTCATAAATCTCTGATCCTATAATTTGGCTATGACTAGCCCTGTTTGTGGTGAAAGCATTTGGTTTGCTTTCCACATGATCTCAACCATTGTGTAAAAGCTGGGACTGTTCTGGGAACATTCCTTTTAAAGGGATCATAGATTTAGAGTGAGAAAGGAACTTAGAGATCATTGAGCCCATCCCCCATACTTTACTAATGAGGAAACTGAGGCCCAGAAGGATGAAGGGATTTGACCGAATAGCTCCATTAGTAGTTGCACTTGAGAGAAGAAAAGATTGAAAAATAATTCATGATTTAGCAATTGTCTTATGAAAATTATTCAGACACTAAAGTTTGATCTTAAAGCATACCGTTTTGATTACAAAATATTTTATTTGGTTTCTAAATAGCTGGACTGTTCTCCTTTAAATGTTCTTTTCCATTCCTTAGGCCTGGTGTAATCAGCAGATGGCCCCCCATTCCCCTCCCCCACCCTTCTCTAAACAACCCTGCTAATAGCCAATATCCTGGAGAGACCAAAGCCTTTAGGGGGATCAAGGCCATTACTACCCAGTCCAGCAAATGTAGAATGCTCCTGGGGATTGCTGTTATTTGGTTAGGGGTGAATCAGGGCTCATGGCTGGTTGAAACATCAAAACACTGAGGGTGGAGGGGTCATGATGACTCCTTCCAGAGAGCCAAAACAGCTGTCAGATTCCAGAGGCTTTTGTTAGCTCAGCGTCTCTTGCTCTGTGCTTCCGGGGCATGCTGTATCTAAGTATATAGATCTCTATTTACTCCTCATCTCCATAAGCCCTAAACCCTATTCATTACTTAGCTTTGGGCATCCCTGTGGACCTCTTTGCCCATTAATCTGGTAGTGTGCAGTCGGCCACAGACAGGCACGCCAGCCTGTTTTATGTAGGCTACAGCCCTGGGTACAGGAATGTTCTGAAATGCTGCCACTCCGTGGCCTTTTAAGGTTGCTACAAGAGAGCACAAAAGAGGCAGCCCCTCATGGTGAACAGAAAGAGCCTGTTGGTGTGTGTCAAGGTTGTAGGATGGCAGGCCCTGGGTTAGAGAGATAGCCAGCTTATGTGGAGCTCACTGATGAGAGAAGGAGACAGAAAACTGAGGGTGAAGGGAAAGAAGAAGGATGGAAATAGAAAAGAAAGTAATGATATTGTAGAATAATAATTAAATGCTGAATCTTGGACCCTTTCGCTAACTGGGAGAAAAAAAAAACCAAGTAGGCCATTTCATAGAGAGAGAGAGACAGACAGACAGATAGATAGACAGAGAAAGGAGGGAGGGGGAGAGAGAAATGACAAAAAGATGAATCAATGGAATATTTTTTTTGCTGGCTGTTTGGGTTGGGGTGACTGTCACCCGCACACAGGTCTCTATTCTTAAAGGTCTTAGAGAGATAGATCACTGGGGGTCATGATCCTGGTTGCTTTCTTTGAGAAGCAGTACGTTGAAAGGGCACAAGAAGTTAAGAAAACTAGATTCTAGTTTTTTGACTTTGCCATTAAGATGCTGTGTGACTTTAAATGCTTCCTGGAGTCCCTTTTAGCTTCAAAATTCCATGATTCCATTCTCCAAAGGACAAGCAAAATAACAGAAAATCCCCTAGATAATTCACATTTGACTTTGAAATACAGTGAGAGATGCATGGACCCAGGTACGGGGTGCAGATTTCCACACACAACCCCTTTCATGCTGACTTAGCTGCTGGAGTAGGGGGTGGGGGGTGGGAGGGAGAGCAGATCCCATCTAAGGAATAAGTCCATGGCAGAAAGGCTCAGCTGATTCTGGGTAAATCATAAAAGGAGGCTCAACTATAGCACACTTCCGTGTAAGCCTTTAGAGTTGCTAATCAGGAGACAGATTATGCTCAGTGGACTGTGCTAATTTATCAAAGACATAGTCAGAAGTAGCCTATTGACCCACTGCTTATTTCGTACAATAAGCTGTCTTGATTCCTTTGTTGGGAGGTTGTTAATTCTTAAATGTTGGCAACTTAAAAGGTATCTGTCATTTGTGTGTTCCAGAGAGCCCAACCTTTGGAGAAATGAGATCTGGTCTAGCTGAATGGCTTCAAATTGTTTGCTGCAGATGAAATTCTTTTAATAAAAGGCATCTACCAAAAAAAAAAAAAGTACAATCAGTTTTCCCACTACCAGGACTAAGGACAAAATTGGATGTAGACCATATATCGTATAGGGATGTCTTTCAGTATTTTTGTTTGAAAGATATTGGGAAGAAGTAAAGGGAAACAAGTAAATTCCATCATGAAAACAGTAGTCCAAACCAGTTACTAATAGCAAGTTTGTAGGTAATATTTTCTTGTCATGGTCATATGATAAGCCTCAGATTATTCTTATTTTCGAACGTTATCAATTTTATAGATAGATACTATGATGGATTACCTCAGAGGGTCATATTATGACCTTTTCCTAGAAAGTTACAGAGATAGCCAGCTGTTGAGAGCTTTGCTTCCCAAAGGCATCACCTAGAAAGGAGCCATCCCCAGAAGCCCCTTCAAAGAAAATCCCTCCTCCAGTAATTTTCATCCTGAGATGATAGCTCATCTTTTTGGCAAAGGTAGTTGGACCTTCATAGGGACACTATTATGTAACAACAAAAGTGACTCCTGTTTCTATAAAACACTTTCTTCACAACAACCTTTTGAGGTGGTTGGTGGAAAGAGCTTGAGATTATGGCCCTTAAGATGTGAGTTTGATTCCTGACTGCTGTCTATGACTGGCTAAATTTCTTAACCTCTTTTCCTTTATCTGTAAAATGAATGAGTTCAGACTCTTTAAGGCCCCTTCAGACTTTCAAGTGCTATAATCCAAGTCACTGCAACCTTATTTACAGATAGGGAAACTGAAGTCCAGAGAAGTAAAATGACTTGCTGAGTTATGCAGTACAGCCAAGGCTTGAATCATGTCTTCTGACTCTTTATGCCATACTAATTTCACTACATTAGAAAAGAGATGATTTCCAGAGCATAAAATATTCAATAGTATCTTAGTTTATCAATTCTAATTTAGGCTTCTAATATTAAACATAATGAAAATATTTATCTTTGAAAATGTATCTATGTCTATATATTACTATATCATATAGTATTAAAAAGCTATCAATATAATAAGGTTATAGCATATACAATTGACTTCAAATTCAATTGAACAAAGATTTATTAAGGACCTTCTATGTGAAAGTCACTGGATTAGGTTCAAAGTATACCAAGATTCGGTCCTTGCCTTAAGGTGCTCCCATTTTATTGGGAGGATAAAAGGTGTACATGTTGTTGGACAGAACTGATTTCCAGCATCCCCAGCTCAGGTCGTGTAATAACAGGAAATAAAGGGCAAATAGTAGAAGTAAGATGCTGCTAATATGTTAAAGAAAGTACAAAGATGCTTCTATGTCTTATTCCTTTTTTATGAAGTGTAAAAAAAACTTTACCTGATACAACTGGAAGAACATTTTATCATTGGTTAGCCAAAGATTTACCATGCCTCTGGGAGCCTTTAAAGGGTTAGGTTTACCTGTCCTGGACATAGTTGAGGTGTGATTCCTGTACTCTATTAGAGGGCATCTGAGGTAGAGAGTAGGGAGAGGAAGGTATTTCTTTCCCTTCCCTTCTCCTACAGGCCAATAGAATCTTACAGTGGAACTAGTCACCCAGTAAGAGATTCTACATCCAGTTAGAGAAAAAGTCAGAGAGATAGTCAGTAAACATCTATCAAGCACCTACTGTGTGCCAGGCACTGAGTTAAGTCCTCAGGTTACAAAAAGAGGCAAAAGAAATGCCTGAGTTCAAGGAGCTCCTAATCTGATAGGGGAAACAACAACCAAACAAATACATGCAAACATGCTCCTGTAGAAGATAAATGGAGAATATAAAGAGAAGGAAGGCATTAGAATTTAGAGGGGTGAGGAAAGGCTTCCAAAACGACATTACTACGATAAAGTCAAGTTTCAGTTGACTGTGGCTGATCAGATCAACATGAGCTCGGAATGCTCTACCACAGATTGTACACAATACAAGACAATCCATATGAACATTTGGAGTGGGTACTATAAATCTGCACATCCTGTGTTTCTTTTGAACTGTTTTAATTCTGCTTTGGGGGAGTAAGGTATAAGAAGACTGGAAAAGTAGGAGGAGGCTAGGTTGTAAAGGGCTTTGAATGTCAAAAAGGGGATTTTTGTATTTAATACCAGAGGTGACAGGGAAATATTGCTGTTTATTGATTATGGAGAGTGATATGGTCAATCCTGTATTTTAGAAAAAAATAACTTTAAAGGCTGAATGGAGGACACACTGGAGTGGGGGAGAGACTTGAGTCAGGCAGACCCATCAGCAGGATATTGCAGGAATACAGGTGGGAGGTGATAGGCGTCTACACGAAATTGGTGGCATTGTTAGAAGAGAGACGGGAGCATATTCTAGAGATGTGGCAAAAGTGAAATTGATTGTCCTTGGCAAGAGCTTGGATGTAGGGGGATGATAAAGAGTGAAGAGTCCAGGTGGATTCCTAAGTTGTCTAATCGGTGGTGGAGGCTATCAGAAGTATGATCCCTGGAAGAAGGGAAGACAGCCATTGAAAAAGAAAAGAATTGCAGAGAAGAGCAGGCCTAGGGAACCTAGCTGTGTAACCTGCCCAACAGAAGTGCTGCCCAGGTAGCGAGTACATTACTAAAATACAAAAGACATTGGGTGTCAGCAGTATTGGAGGTATGAATTGCCTTAGCTACAGATATGCCTCACTCCTAGCACACGCTAAGTTAGCACCTAGCCTTCCCAAAATTGCTAAGTACATTTGGGGGAGAGTGTAAGTCAGTTTTACTAAGGGAACTACTTTATAGATACTATTCTTGCTGTGTTACTTTAGTAAGTGATTTTTCTTTGAGCTAGTTGGGTCACCTGCTGACTATTAAATTTGAGCCTGCAAGTGGAGACTTGTGATCTATAGTTCTAGGAGTTTAGCCCTAGAAAGTGCCTTTCAACCAGAGGATAGTTGCCCCTCTGATGGACCCAACCTGAAACCTATGAGGACCGACTTGGGGGAAGATGCCAAGAGGGAATTCTACATCAAAAAATAAGCAAATATAAAATTTATAGAAAACACTTTTTGGGAATGGGGGTCATTAACCACAGAGAATCAAGAAAGGCCTCTGGAAGGATTTGGTGCCCTAATTAAGCCTTGGAAGTAGCTGAAGATTCCAAGAAGCAGAAGTGAATAGGGAGAACAGTCCAGGTATGGGAGATAGCTGGGGCAAAGGAACACAAGTAGGGTATGAAATATTATGTATGGGGAACAACAAATGGCCTAGTGTAGTTGGGACATTTAGTGCACGAGTAGGAGTAACATAAATCAGGTTTGCAAAAGGAGGCTAGCCCTTAAATGTGAAAGTCTTTAAATGCCATGTAAGATAAGTATATTTTATCCTAAAGAAAATAGGAAACCATCAAAGCTTCATGAACAGGGGAGTAACACAGTCAACTCCATGCTTTAGAAATATCAATTTGGTAGCTGTGTGGAGAGTATATTGGAGAGGGAAGAGACTTGATCCAGAGAGATCAATTAGGAAGCAATTGTAGTACATGAGAAATAAGGGCTTAAGGTATGGTGGTGACCATGGGATTGGAAAGAAGGAAATGGCTGCAAAGGATTCTATACAGGTAGAATTCACAAAACTTGGCAAAGGTTTAGACACAGGGAAGAGGAAGAGGGAAAAGTCAAAGATGACTGAGCTTTTGAACCTGATTGATCAAAAGAGAAGAATGAGGGGTTGTATAAGGTAGGAAGATAATAAGCTTCATTTTGGACATGAGGAGTTTGAGATGGATATGAGACATACAGTTGGATATATAGATAAGTAGTTAGTTGGTCATGCATGACTTGAACTTGAGGCAGAAATGAGGGCCAGATATGTGGATATGGGAGATGTCCTAAGAGAGATGAATGTTGAATTCATGATGAGGTGACCAAATAAGCATAAAGAGAGAAGAGGGCCCAGGATGACGCTCTCTGATACAGCTTCATGCAGCATGGGACACCTGGATGACAGTCTAACAAAGAAAACTGAATAATGACCAACCAAGGGAGCGCAATGTCAAGAAAAACCATGACCAAGAGAGGAGTTAGCAGTGAGTTGGTCCGAGAGTTTATCTATCTAATGGTGTAAAACATTGAATGGAGGGCAGTTGGTCAAAAAGCATTTCTTACACACTTTCTATGTTCAGGGTACTGTCCTAAGCATTGGGGAATACAAAGAAAGGAGAAAATAATGCTTATTCTCAAGAAACTAGATGCTAATGGGGGAGATAGCATGTAAATAATTAGATATATGTGAGAGGTCTACATGTAAATAGAAGGTAATCTCAGAGGGAAGGCACAGAGGGCAGGCATGAGGTAGTGCAACCTCCTGAAGAAAGCTAGGCAAGCTGAAAGGTGGAGGGGAGGAAGGAGAACATTCCAGCCAGTTTAAAGGCACAGAGAAAGAAAATGGAGTATCCTGTGCTGGGTACAGCCAAGAAGTCCTGCATAGCTAGATCACAGAGTACCTAGGGTGAAGTAAAATTTAAGACTGGAAGGTAATCAGTCTGTGAAGAGTTTTAAATGCCAGTTGCTCATATGATTGTGTAAGGTGGGTTGCTCTTGTGGCTTAGCTGAGGACCTTTGAGATACTGCTCAGCTGGGATTCCAACTCAGCCACCCTGGATTCTAGTGTGCCTATCCCTGGCGATACAATCAGATTTAGATAGCTGTGTACCAAACAGTCCAGTAACCTCTGGCTGGATGACTTCATCAGATTGTTGTGGAACTAATATCTTTGTCTTCCTGGAGACCTTAGCAACACCTTATTGGTCCCTTTAAAAATCAGACTTTGCCATTCCCACTCCCCAACCCCCAAACACAATTCAGTCAGGTTTTGTGGAATCTCCTTATTAGGACAACATTGTCTGATCAGCTAAGTGAATTCATGGTGATAGAACCTGTCCAGTCAGAGGAGTGTGGGAGACAGCATTGTCTTGGTGGAATTTATCCATTTGTCAAATTGAATATTTGATTGTTAAAAGCACAGCAGTAGAAGAATGTATGTGATGAGTGATGAGTATTGGTAACCCATTTAACTTATCTGCCAAACACAGATCACTCTACAGAGTTCCAATTGAGCAAAAAATAATTACATATACTGGTATAAGTATGAAAGAGGACTGGGTTTAGTTAGAAAACTTCAATTCCAATCTTGACTATTGTACTGACTCTTATCTGAACTACTGACCTCAGTTTTCTCCTCTATAAAATAAGGGGGTTGGTCTTAATGTTTTCTAAGATCTCTTCCAGTTCCAAATACTATGGTCATTCTATATGCAAGAGGATAATTCCAGGAGTGAACAGCTGCATTGCATCTCTACCAATGAGAAAAGGAAAAAAAAAGGTTTGAGCTACAGCAAGAAGGATTTGGGTTTGGTGCCAGAAAATGTTTTTTGACATTTAGACCCTGACATGAGATCAGACTGCTCTACCTCCTTTCTGGCTGCTTTTCCCACCTCAGTATGACTCCCTCCTAAGCACTGCCCTCTTGACAGATGAGTCCCAAGCTTAGATTACCATTTCTTAAGAGGGCTGAGTCACTCTGTTCACTTCCAAATCAACTCACTTGGGGCTTTGCTACCTCCCCACCAGCTGCCTGGCCCACCTTGTAATATTTTCCCTTGAATCCTCTCCATTTCCTTTTTTGTTTTGTTTTCCCATTAGAATGTAAATTCCTCAAAAGTAGGCACCATTTTGTTTTCTTATATCTGTATCCCAAGTGTAGTGTCCAGCATATAGAAAACATTTAATAAAAATTCTTTATCTAAGGAAGGTTGAGCAATCTTACTCTTTGGAAATCTTAAAAAATGGACTAGAGCCTCAAGCTGGCTGGAATTATGAAGATATGGTCCAGCCTGAAGGTAGCCCCATGATTTTATATTATCAGTGCAATAGATTTTAGAGCCATGAGATGTGGCAGATGCTGTTTGACAGCTTTGCACTGACAGGACTGACTGGTCTCATATTTCCCTCAACAGATTCCTAACACAAGGTGAGGGTTTCTTCCTGCTCAGCCTCTGGCAACTTGCAGAAATCAGAGGAAACACAAACATGGCCAGCTCCCCTCATTCCTCCGCCCTTGAAGTACAAATTTATTTTTCCGAGTTGTATGCTTTACTAAACAGAGCCTTGTGTTCATTTCCCCCTAATGAAAAAATCCAGAGTATTTTGGAGTCTGACAGAGAGAACCCAATCCACTGTTTATTTAGTATCCTAATCACAAGCGTGTTTACAGGAAAATGCCCTCATCTGCTGCTAGCAGCTCCAGCCACTCAGCCATGTAAGAGTTGTCTTCAAAGTCAATTGCCTGTCATTTTGCTGATTTATGTTGAACAACTGCAAAGACCCCTTGAGGTATTTGCAGCTAGCTTGATGATTCCCGTCTTATAAAGTGGCAGTGGGCAGAGTATTTCAGTTCAAATTCTCATCAAGACAGAATTTAAATCCCTGTTCCTGCTGCTCATATTTGCAATGTGAGCACTTTAGATAAGGAGAGGCTAAAATGTGCTAAATGCTGGGGGAAAAACTAACCAGGATTTCTTAAAAAAGGAACTTGAACCCCAATCCATTTAAAAACCAGGGCTAAGGGAAAAAGCTCTAACATGTTTTAAAAGCGTGGTCAGGGAGGTGTTCTTCTTCCAACAAATACCAAAAGCCTGAGACTACCTTTGGCACAAGAGGTGTAGACAGGATGTGGTTTGATTTAAGGAAAATTACCCTGCCCTTAAATTAAAAACAAAACCAAACAATCAAACAAACCAACATTTAAAATAGATTTTATGGATGCTCTTGCCCCCTTCCTTTAAAAAAAAATCCATGTCACTTTCATGACAGCCTCCTCCAGTTCCAGAACCTGCCTTTATAACAAATAAGTACAATCAGTCTAAACAAATGGCTGGCTTCATCTAAATATGCGTGCCTCACTCTGTACCTGTGGTCCATCACCTCTTTGCTGATGGGCAGGGAGGAAGTTTCATCATTAAGCAGCTGAATTCATCATTGAATACTGCTCCGGGTGGAGTTCTGAAGTCCACCAGTGTCATTTTTCTTTACATTGCTCTGGCCACCGTGGGGATTGCTGTGCTGGTTCTGTTAACTTTGCTTTATATCTTTTTTGCTGTTTTGTTCTAAACTTAACAAACATCAAATTCAATGAGTATTTCCACATACATAGTGGAACAAAAGATCATAGAGCATAAAGCTGAGTCTCTTTTATGTAGACTTTACTTTTCTAAGTATGCAATACATTTAACATGTAACTTTCGAAGTTAGTGATTCCTTCTGACCTTGTTTCTGTTCTCTTCTGCAGATGAAAAAAAAATGCTTCAATGATCCTGCCCTTCCCTTTTTTTCCCTCCCACTTTCCTCCCTCCCATTTCCCTCCCTCTCTCTCTCCTTCCTTCCTTCCTTCCTCCCTCCCTCCTTCATTCCTTCCTTCCTTCTTTCCTTCCTTCCTTCCTTCCTTCCTTCCCTCCTTCCTTTCCTCCCTCCCTCCCTCTCTCTCTCCTTCTTTCCTTCCTTCCTTCCTGTTTTTAAGACTGCGTGTCCCTATCTAACTGAGGCTAGAAGTGCAGGACTCTTCATGGACCCGGTTCCACTCTGACTGGCCCAGAAGCTTGGACTTGCTCTGTTTCTAACTTGTGCTAGTTAGTTTCTCCTTAGAGGTTGGTTTCAAGAGATGTCTTGGAGGTAGAAATGGCAAAGCTTAGCGAGTGATTAGATACCTGGGGTAAGGGGAGAGTGAGGAGTCAAGGACAGCACCAAGATTAGGAACCTAGGAAACTAGAAGAATGGTGGTATCTTTAACAGAAATATGGAAAGTAAGAGGAGTGGATTTGCAGGGACAGATAAAGTTTTGTTTTGGACATCTTGAATGTGAGATGCTTCTGGGACATCCAGTTTGAAATAGCCAACCAATAATTGGTGATGTGGAATTGAAACTCAGGGGAGAGAATGGTTGGATAAAAAAAGCCAATTTAAAAATTCTATATTGCAACAATTTAACAATGTTCCATGATTACTGACTTTCTTTTTCTTTTCTTAAGATTTGTTTTACACCAACTACATTTGTTTTCTCTTATTCTCACTTCCTCTCTCCTCCTTTAAATCTTTCCTTGTAATAAAGAAAAGCATAGGATCATAGGACTACATATGTGGGAACTTCAGAGACCCTATTGGTTAACATCTTCATTTTACAGATGAGGAAACTGAGGTCCAGGGAGGCTTAGGTGGTTTGTCGAAGGTGACATAAATGTCAGATTGAAGGAATTAAAAAAAAAGCCAACTGACATAGCTACCATATCCAATAGTGTATATTTCATTCCATATCTGTAGTCCCTCTATTTCTTCTGAGGGAAGGGAGGTGTGTTTTCTTATCAGTTAATTAAAATGCATTGCAGATCACAGAACTATAGGTGCATGGAAGGGAACTTAGTCCAATCACTTCTTATTGAAGACAATGAATCTGAGCCCCAAAGAAATTAAGTGACTTGTCTAAGGTCATACAGGTAGTTAATTTGAACGAAGGCCCTTTGACTCCAAATCTGATGTTCTTTTTGACTGCTTTTTAGTCTTGTTATTACCTAAAATAAAATAAAAATGATCTAAACAAGATCATTGTAGTCACTATATATATATTGTTCTCTTGGTTCTGCTTTCTTAATTACATCACTTCATACAAATCTTTCCATATTTCTCTGAGACCTTCATTAGGCATTTTTTAAACTACAATAATCATCCATTCTATTCATATACCACAATATGTGCAGCCATTACCAAATCAATGGGTACACATTTTGTTTCCAGTGTCTGGCGACCACAGAGAGTATTAGTTTTTTAAAGAGGGAAGATGATAGTCTTATTATACTCTGCCCTTGTCACAATACAGCTGAAATATTATTTTCAGTTCTGAATACCAGAAAGGGCTGTTAACTAGCTAGCATGTCTAGAAAAGGGCAAACAGAATGTAATCTATGTCACATGGGAATTGATCAAAGGAATTCTCGACTTTTACTTTGGAGAAAAGATGATTTAGAGAGGATAACACAGCTACTGTAGGCATTTAAAAGGTTGTCATTGAGCAATATTCTGGGTGATTCCTAGAGACCTAGGACTAGTTGTTGGAAGTCACAAAAAGACACATTTTTGATCACTCCAAGGAAGAAATTTATAACAAGTGCCTAAAATGGAATGACTTACCTCATAAGCTAGCAAGTTCACAGAAATCTCAAAACCTTACCAAATAATCCCAAGTGTTGCTATTCAACACCCCACCTTCACAAGCATTGTCTCTACAACTCACTATTTTGTTTCCTAGGGATAACTTCGGTGGGTGGCTATTCCAGCTAACAGTGTAGCTAATGAGCCCCCATTGGTGTATTTACTATGAACCAAATAAGCACCAACATTCAATTAACTTTAACCAAAACATTTGCTGAAAATGTAAAGCAAACACATAAATATTTATTTAACATTACATCCATAAACTGGCATCACATTATCCCATCAATGAACAATATCTTTGGAGAGAGTTATCTCACATTTAAACATCCTTGACAGTTGATCATCTGAACTCTACTGGAAGACCTCTGGTAGTAGGAAGTTCATTACCTGCTGAAGCATTCCATTCTACCTTTGGAAAGTTCTAATAAGGAGTTTTTTTTTTAATTTTCATATATTGCAACTGTATCTGCTTCTTTTCAACTTCTACATGTTAATCTTAGTTATATCTTCTCAGTCCAAACACAGTAAGTCTAATCCCTCTTCCACATGACAACCTTTCAAATACTTGAAGAAACCATTCATGTCACCCATAAGATTTCTTTAGAAGAAACAACACCAGTTTCTTTAGGTGCCCATAGTCTTTAGTTCTCTTGTCATCTTGGTTAAGCATGCTGGTGTCTTTCATAAAATATAGAATCCAGAACTGAACATAATAATCCAGATAACCCCTAACCAGGGCCAAATATAGTGAAACTCACCTCCATTCTTCTGGTCACTAGGTGACTCTTCCTCATGGAGGACAGTGTTTAGCTAGTTTTCAGAAGAGCCTGCTGGGAGCTCATATTACTTAGTCTTCCTTTCAACACATACAAACACATCCCTCTGATAATTTTGAAAAAATTAGATAGGAGGAAACTTTTAATTAACAGAGGAAACTGGATTCACTAGAAGGGTTCAGGCAAAGTCTGAACAGATGTTTTTCTGTCAGTCAACAAGCATTCATTAAGTGCTATATTAAGCACTAGGAATACAAAGAAAGACAAAAACATGATTCCCTTCCTTAAAGAGTTCACATTCTAATAACATGCCAATAACTAGGTATAGAGTATATACCTATCTATACAAGATATAGAGTATAAATGGATGATCATTTTAGAGGGAAGGAACTTGGAGGACTGGAAAAGGACTCCTGAGACTACAGTGGGATAGAATCCAGAGAATCTAAAAGGCTGAGGTAAGGAGGCACAACATTTCAGGCATGGGAGATAGTACAAATATAAAGTCAGGAGATGAAGAATCATGTATGAAGAACAACAAGGAGACCAGGGAAGATGGAGCCTAAAGTGTCCAGATAGGGGAAGGGATAAAGAGAAAGAAGACTGGAAAGGTAGGAAGGGGCCAGGTTATGTAGGGCTCTACATGCCAAACAGGTTGATCCTGGAGGTACTAGGGAGCCACAGGAATTTATTGAACCACGGTGACATGGTCTGAACCTAAACTGTGGGAAAATAACTTTGACAGTTGAACAGAGGATGGATTAGATTGGTGACAGTTTTAAGGCAGGGAGGCATTTTTGGAATGTTGTAGAGGGGTTTGGAACAGATGACCTCTAAAATCCCTTCCAGATTTAGGGTTCTGTCATCCTAAACAACTAGGCAAACTGATAGAATACAGTCTGTACTGTTGAGTCTCACTGAATGTCCTCCTATAATTGAGTCATCCAAATGGCACAGCAGGTGCTGCTTCTTTAGGTGCCAGAGTCCCCACAGGAGCCAACCCCAGACTTTGAGTACTTGGAATGGAATAGATCCATTTTGTTTGTACCCTGAGGTTCAGGTTGAAGGGGAAAGGATAAAGTCACTCAGACCATCTTAGAGTTGGAAGGAACCTCAGGGGCATCTAATCCAACACATACTTGAGTCAGGCAGTGTTAATTAGGTTTCTTGGATAAGTAGATCAATTTTCAGCTGTATTTTGAGAGGGTGGTGGACTTTGGAGGAGTGATGACTAATGTGAAGGCAAGAAGAAAGCATTCTGGGTGAGAAAAATCACACAGGCAAAAGGAGTGTGTAGCATCATGCAAAGAACATCAAACTTGACATTGGAAGCCCTGTGTTCAAATCCTGACTCTAACCCTGATGAGCTGTGTGATCTTGGACAAGCATTTGGCTTTTCCGGACTTCAGTTTCCTCATTTGTTACATGTAGGTATTGTCCTACATCAGGGCTTCTTAATCTGAGGTTTGTAAACTTGTTCTTAAATATTTTGATAATGGCATTTTCATATAATTGGTTTTCTTTATAATCCTATGTATATAATTTTATGAGTTTGGAAAGGTTATTCTGAGAAGGAATTCACAGTCTTTACATATTGCCAAGGGGGTCCAAGAGGCAAAAATGTTAAGAACTCCTGATGTAGATGCCTTTCTATTCTGGAATGTGGGATCATATATTTAGAACTGTGAAGGACCTCAGAGTTTAGGTGGCCCATTGGATAGAGCACTGGACTTAGAAGGGTCAGGAAGATGAATCCAAAAGCAACCTCAGATACTTCCTAGCCATGTGATTCTAGGCAGGTCACTTAACCCTTGCCTGCCTCAGTTTTCTCCTCTGTCAAATGAGGGTAACAATAGCACCTACCTCTCAGGGTTTTTGTGAGTCTCAAATGAGATATTTATAAAGTGCTTTGCTTTATGGCCTTAAATGCTATGTAAAGTTCAGCTATTATTAGCCCACCCTCCTCATTTGACAGATGAAGAAACTGAGGTAAAGGAAGGAGTAAGTTGCCCCAAGTCACTCAAGTAGTAAGTAGAAGACCTCTCTTCTTCCAATGCCAGATCCATCACTCTTTCCACTGAAATCCTAAAAGTAAAAAAGATGTGTTTAGTAGACAGCAAACAGATCAGAGTGGAACAACAGAAATAATTTTTCTCTTTTAAGGATTCATTTCTTTCAAAAGCGAATTTTCTTCTGTTATTACTCACATCTACAATCTACCCCTTTCCCAGCTCCCAGTTCAGGTTTATAATTTTCTGTTGGAGACAGATATTTTCCCTTTCTTTTACCTTTCCATTGGGCTGGTCCTCTATAAAGGAGTCCAGCCTCTTTGTTCCAATTAGCTAACTTCAGTGAGACTAATGTGGGGGCCATACACCCATGTACAGCTCCCCGACTTAAGCCTAGTTTTCTCTGTAGGTGAAGCACAATATCCCAGGGAGAGGTGCTTTGACACAAGCGGTATTTGGAATCTACAAGCAAATCTACAAGCACAGAATGCTGGCTGGAGCCCTGATGGTTGTGAGTATAGTCTACCCAGGATTTACAAGGTGCTTGGCTTTTGTCCCCCGCAGGTAGATTTAAGTGAGCACATGCTCAGGATGACAATGTGAACCAGAGGGGTAATGTCAGACACTGAAACTGGGCTTCTCCCACTGGTGCAGAGTATTAGTGCTGACAGCACATGTTACAGAGAATGGGAATGGGCGGGGGAAGTGAGTAGCAGACAAGCTGTGATGGGGGTGAGACCATTCACCTTCAATACCACCAATATCATTGCACGTTAGGTCAATAAGTATAAAGGAGTAGAGGGAGGATCAAAGGCAGAAAGAACCAGAGAGAGAATTGACTTAGGGAGACCAGACAGAAGGAGATTGCCAGAAGGGGGAGGGGAGAATTGAAAATTTAAAAAAAAACAACCTCTGAGAAAAGCTACAGAGAATTAAAAGGAAGATATTTCACAAGGGAAAATCATTACATCAAACAAGGCAGCTGTTTAATTTTTCTGTAAAGGGAAAGGAGCCCACAAGACAGCTCTTGAGGTTGAAAATGGATTGCTAGAGGCTAGCTTCTATTCAGTTTCTTTCCTGTCTCCTTTCCCGGTCTCCATTGCTCTCGCCTCTCCTTCCCTCCTTTCTTTCTAAGTTTGTATGCAGAACCTGATGGATAGGGCAATGTATGTAAGACCAGAGTTGACTCCCCTGGGGGAAGGCCAGCGTGGCTATAGCAGAGCTATTCAAGGATGTAAGTATATGGTCTTGGGGGATGAAGGGTGGTGGCTGAGGGGAGGAGGGGCCCCCACATCTCCCATTAATACTGCAAAACAGATGGCTCTGCACTTACTGCTGTACAGCTGCTCACTCTGGTTGAGGGAATGGGGGGTGGGAGGTAGGCAATCACCTAGGGGACTGAGCTCAGCAGCAGCATCGGCAACATTGGTGGTGGTGTTGGCAGCAGCAGCAGCAGCAGCAGCAGCAGCAGCAGCCCTAACTATTCAGTGCTAAAATAAATCCCAAGCAAACCAAGTCAGCTTTAAAAAAAGAAAAAAGTTCTTATAAGCCCAAAGGGAGGATGGCATCTTGTACATGCTTTAAATCTTTAGCATTGCTTTTTCCACTCCCTGCAGTTTCCTTTCAACTTGAATGCTGTAAAAGTCCTAGTAGTAATTAAAAATAAACGAAAGGATGTGGCGAAGGGAAAGGGAGAGGGGAAGGCAAGGAAGATAGAGAGGGGAAGGGGAAAGAGAATAGAGAGGGAGTAGGGAGGGGGTGAGGGAGAAAGCAAGGAGAAAGGGAGAGAGAAAGAGGAAGAAGATTAAAGAGGGAGAGGGGATGGGGAGAAGGAAAAGAGAAAAAAAGATGATGGAGAGGGGAAGAGGAAAGAAAAGGGAGAAGAAAGGGAGAGGGAAAGGAAGAAGAAGACATGAAAAAAGGAAAGGGTAATTTAAAGGGGGAGGGAGTGGAAAAGAGAAGGGGAGCAAAGGGAAAAGGAATACTGAGGAGATAGGGGAATAGTATGTCTGGTTTAGCCAAATGGTTGGTCTTGTTTTATGATGCGATAGGAAATATTTAATGTTTTGGATTTCTGTTTCTGGTAAAATTTCTCATTCTTTATCCACATGTTTTTCGGGCACCTGTCAAGTCTAATGTGGAAACTACAGTATCTTCAAGAAGTCTTAGTACAGTTTAAGCTACTAAAGCTTAAAACTACACCAAGACTTTAGGATACTGGGCTTCCAATTTGATGTTTGGTCAGAACCATTCACTGGGCTATGGAATCTCTGTTGAGAGGAGCAATTCAATTATTCACTTGGCAAGGCATTCAGAATGAATCATTGAACCTAGAGCCCCAAGGGATATAGTCCAACCCCTTATTTATAGGAGAGGAAACTGAGGCCCTGAAAGGTTAAGAAGTTTTTCCAAGGTCATGCAGGCTATAAGTGACAGAACTGATGCTAAACCACCTTGCATCATGCCAATAGAAACAGATTGGTGGAAGTGATCATGATTTTTGGGAGGCATTTGGCTTTGTATCTGCCACAGTGGTCAGGCAGACATCATGAGAATACATTTTCAGGGAGGACGTGGCCTGTATAGTGGTCGGTTCACCTCTCCCCTTAATTCTATATAATGAGTGACGATACCAAACTTTCCTATGGTATGTTAATTTGGGTAAGTGATTGGAGCAGACTCGGCCACCTAAATTATCACTCGTCTGCTTATGTAACCATGGTTCTTTTGTAGAATAAATTGTCAAATCCCTTTACCAAGAGAGTTCTTAAGGATTTCTTAGTTAAGTTTGATCTCATGTTGACAAGAGAGTCTCTCTGTAGATTGGTAGCCAGGACACAGGTTTGAACTTACTCAGGTGATACTGGCCCCAATTTCCTCATATATGAAATGAGGATATTGGATGAGATGCCCTCTAAAATCCTTTCAGTTCTAGGTCTGTTGTCATATGGACCTCTGAGGTTCCTTCTAGTTTTTAATCTTTGAGTTTATGTTTCCCTTGAATAGTCAATAGAGCTGATTTTGCCTTTCCTTGGAGTGGTAAGAGAGCCATTGGTAGCTGGAAGTCAGGGGAGCCTGTTCATTGCTGTTGTCAAGATGCACCCAGCAGAAATAGAATCTCTGTGTTGACTCAGTGGTCTGAAAGCACAGATAAGAGCTAAAGGATGATGTCTGAGCATTGAGGCAAAATTTTCCTGCTGTCAATGTACCTACTGCTCTAGTAGCCCCTGAAATATTTGGACACCCTAAGAAGAAAGGGGCCCTTCAGTTTGTGTAGTGCAGGCAGCAAGTAACAGTTGACTCTAGACTACTTTGTATATCATGCCAATAGAAAGATAGCTCAGTGGAGGTGATTATGGATTTTGGGAGACATTGGGCTTTGTATCTGCACAGATATCATCTTAAGAATGTATTTTCAGGGAAGATGTGGTATACGTAGTCTGGAGGTGTGACCTTTTTACAAGTTTTGTTTGTCAGTGCTCATGCAGTCTGGACAGTGTTGGTGCTGCGTAGCCTTAGTCTGGTAGACTAAAAAGGTATTTGGATCACACCTGTGCTGCTTGGGACTATTTCCATCTCTACCATCACCCCAAATAATTTTTTAGGATTATATTAAGCTGATATAGTTCAAGACATTGCAGGATCCCTTCTCTTAGCTCCTTTGTCTAACTTCAAGTCCCTTGCTAACATGGTAATAAGACCTATGGTCACTTCAGATGGGTCCTTAAATTTACTAAATTTCATAAGTGCCCCAAATGAACTATTTCTCTATTAAGACTAACCATTATCACAGGAATCATAGATCTAGAACTAGTGCCTTAGAAGTCATTTAATCCAACCACCTCATTTTTATGGATGATGAAATTGAGGCTCAGATAGGTTATCTGGTTTTCCCAAGGTTACACAGATAGTAATTATCCATTCTGGAGTATGAACGTAGGTCTTCTTGTAGGGCAGGGATTTTTCTGCTGTATCATGTAGCCAGGCTCCAGTGGAACAAGTCTAAATTGTAGTCTATTACCTAGCACCCTCCCTCAAGAAAAAAAAAAAACAACTAAAAACCAGAAAAAGTCAAACACTACGTCATCCCCACCTAATTTGTCAAAAAACCTCCTGAATTGCCTTCAGCTAACTATTCTTGAAAATCACCCTCCCCATGAGCCTTAGGGTCCGTATTCTTCCTTGGACCCTGTTGCATTGGCATCTTTACTCTCAAGCATTCACACTTTGAAAGTTTACTATCAATACTTCTCTCCAAATGGAGGTCCTCCGTGATCTAAAGCTGACCTTTGTTCTCTGAAATTAGGTCCAAAATGAAGGGGCAGCCACTTTCTTTGCAGAACAGTGGACCAAAGTTCCCATCTAGCATATGTCAACCAGAGTCTATTCAAGACTTATTCAAGAACTTGAGTCTAAATTCTTCTTTGTGCAGGGCTGCTTCCATTTCAAAGGCTCTATCCCTGACTCCCGTGAGTCATTCCTGAAGCAAACAGAAGTCTCCATGGTGACTGATTTGAGTGGGCTGGAAACCTGCTAGGAAAGTCAACATTTTTTCCAACTCCAAACATTTCTCTCGCCATTTATTTTTATTTTTTTTTAATGCAGACAAATGTTAGACTTTTTAGCTTTTAAAAAAATGACAAATGGGAAGTCCCTCAGCCTCTTTACCATTTTCTAGAAACTTCACTCTGCATAAACTCCAGTCTCTACTTGCCTCTGCTGGAGTAATTGGAAAATGACTATGTATTTTAAAACAGGGTCTGGTTGACTTGTTTTCTGTCAATGAAAATCCTCCAAGGATAAATTGATGTAATCTGGAACAGACACACCCATGAAAGAATTTCTAAGGGTGGAAAACTTTCCTTGTCTCCCACAGCCTTCAGTAAATAAATACTGCTAAAGAACTGGCCCCCAAGTAGTCTGTAAATCTTTTCCAAATGTAGTGGTATGGTATGTACTGATACGATTTCCGTTGCTTTGCACATGTTTCAATAAGTTCTCCAGTCTTCAATCATGGCCAGGGACTGTTTCCAGCCTGATATAGAAAAGGCATTTCCAAAAGGATATTGTCATTTAAAAGATGGATCTTTGTTTCTGGGGGAGGCTTCAGTATCATTAAATGTACTCTGTCATTTCCCAAAGGTAATATAATCAGTTTTCCTCCAATTCAATTCTGTGCTTAGTCCGTTTTCCATCTGCAGCATCTGTACAAGATGTATATTACACTGGGTTGTGGGTTTATGGGTTATCCATCCTGCTATATGTCGTAATTAGAATTATTGGTATTCTTTATCCACTTGTTTTTTCCTGTGTGGATGGTTAAGTCTAATTCTTTTGTACTAGTAAGTTGAAGAAAGTTAAGATCATAAATTTAAAACTGGAAGGGACCTTTGAGGTCTTTTAGTCCAACCACTTAATTTTTAGACGTGAGGTAAATGAGGTTTGGAAAATTTAAGCGACCTGCCCAATGTGATACAAGTAGTAAGAGACAGAGGATTTGGCCCCCCGGTTATCTGACAAAGCCAGTGTTCTTTCTGCTATCCTGCAAATGAACATTGTTTTTCATATTCTATTTACTGTACATGTAAAATTGAGGAATAGTTCGAGGTATCTCTGTGATCTAATATATTCCTGAAATTTAAATTACAGAGTGTCTTGAGGTGAATAGGTCACACTTTTGCAAACTATTTTGCCTGAATTCGTTTATACAATTGTGTGTTCTTGGTTCCAGGAATCCCTTTCTCCAACTATATAGCATTCAGACAAAGATGCCACTCTACCAAGCAGTGTTTCCCATTGCAGTTATGATCATGCCCCTATTCAGTGTCTCTGGATGGGGAAAGGGGAGGCATAGCTGAAGGTACTTTTGCCAGCTTTGCCAACCTGTGCCCTTGAAAAAAGGACAGACTCTCTAGGGATGGAAAAAATCACATGGAGATTTGCCCAGCAAAAAAGAGTTATGTGGGAGGTATTCTCCAAATAGCTTAGGAGAAATTAACAGCTGAAAAAGACAGAAGTTAGATTTTTTATAAAAAAGGAAATTTAGACTGACAACATTGTATTTGCAGACACACTAGTCTGTTAGTGAAATTGGAAGCACAAATTTTAAAATGTATCCAGGCATCATGTGCATTTAGAATTTTAAGTGGCAGGTTTGCAATAATTTGCCACTCCTCCTCCTCCTCACCTCCTTGATTTAGCTATTTTAAAGCAACTATCCCTTTCGTAAATAAGGTAGAGTTTGTGTGTGAGGGGGAGGTAGAAGTGTAGAAGGTGCCTTATAGAGTATGTAAGTCAAAGAAAATTGAATTGTTTCTAACTTGGCTACATTTTGCATGGGAGAAGTGTGGATTGCTTAACTTGGGCAGCATTGCTGAAGTTGGAGAACAGCCAGTCAATCAGATTATATAAATTAGTTTAAACCTCATCTCTTAATTTACTCTATTTTAAGCATGTTACTTTCATGTTCATGAAGATTTAAGGTATATCCATTTTTTTTCCAAATAGCAACAAAAAAGAAGAATTAGGAAAAAAAATTGGTAGCTCCCTGTTGCCTCTAGGATAAAATACAATATTTTCAGTTTGACATTGGAAGCACTTTGTAGTCTGGTTCCTACCTCCCTTTCCAATCTTATATCATAATTCTTCTTTATGCATTCTTCATTCTAGCCAAACTGGCTTGCTAAGGGTTTCTAATACTTGATATTTCACCTCCCTCCTCTTACCTCCTTGCTTCTGGGTGGTTGGGTCCCTTATAATGGGAATTTACTTCCTATTCACCACTGTTTTGAATCGTTCCCAACTTCCTTCAAAGTATGGCCTAGGTACTATCTCCTGCCCAGGCTTTTCCCAGTTATCCCAGTTGTGAATCTTCTTTTTCTCCTCAAATTACTTTGTATTTATTTAGTATACATTTTCTATCTATTTAACTGTATACAGTTTCATGTGGCAAAGCACCTGGTATTGATTCTATTCCAGCTGAGATTTACAAGGTAGGGGGACCATTGCTCATACAAAAGCTGACTGAAATTTTCCAGGTTATGTGGCAAGAGGAAGGTTATCCTCCAGGAGTTCAATGATGCTTCCATTGTCCATCTCTGAATAGGTAAAGGGAATAAATAAATTGTCCTTTGACAATCACAGGGAAGTCTCTCTTATACATTGCTGGCAAAATTCTTGCTAGAGTCCTCATTAATAAGCTGGCCTTTCACCTGGAAGATGATCATATACCTGAGAGCCAATGTGGCTTCAGAAAGGGCTGAGGAACAGTTGGTATGGTGTTTGCTACCTGACAACTGCAGGAGAAATGCCAGGAGCAGAACAGAGATCTGTACACAATGTTTGTAGATCTGACAAAGGCTTTTGACATTGTTAATCGGGAGGGCTCATGGAAAATTATGTCAAAATTTGGTTGCCCAAAGAAGTTCATCAACATTGCACATCAATTTCATGATAGCATGTTTGCCCAGGCTCTGGAGAGTGGACAATGCTCTCATGTCTTTCCAGTCACAGTGAAACAAGGCTGTGTGCTTGCTCCCTTGCTTTCTAGCATGATGCTTTCAGCTCTGTTGTCAAATACTTTCAATGAGAATGAGCACAGCATCAAGGTCAACTACTGTACTGATGGTAAGTTCTTGAATTTGAAAAGGCTACAAGCCAAGACCAAAGTGAAGGGAGTGTTGGTGCATGATTTTCTGTTTGCAGATGATTGTGCACTCAGTGCAGCCTCTGCAACTGAGACACAACAAAGTATGGATCAATTCTCTGTTGCCTGTGCTAATTTTGGCTTACTAATCAACACCAAGAAAACACAGGTGCTCCATCAGCCACCACCACATCATCCATATGTGGAACCATCAGTTACAACATATGGAGAAGTTTTGAATGCTGTGGATAAGTTCACTTACCTTGGTAGTGTACTTTCCAGGGATGTACACATTGACAATGAGGTTGATGCACACATTGCCACAGCTAGCTCAATGTTTGGGAGGCTCTGAAGAAAAGTTTGGTAGAGAAGAAGTATTAGACTGACTACCAAACTGAAGGTCTACAGAGCTGTTGTGCTGACCTCATGGTTGGAAGCCCTCCCTCACTCAAAACAAAGTCAAGTGCAAGTCATATCATCATTTTTCTGATGGTATTGTCTTCTTCGGCAGTGAAGGATGAGCACAACACAATGCCTGTGAAATATGGACAGTCTACCAGCACCATGCTGGGAAACTAAATCACCTCCATTCGAACTGTCTCAGGAAGACTCTGAGAATCACTTGGCAGGATAAGGTACCAGACACCAAAGTCCTTACTCAAACTAAAACTGCCAAGCATTCAAACTTCAGAGAGCACAATTCTGCTGGGCTGGTCATGTTGTTTGAATGCAAAATGTACACTTGCCAAAAAGACTATTTTATGGAGAACTCACATGGAGTAGGCGATCACATGGTGATCACAAGAAGTGATACAAGTACACTCTCAAGGTTTCTTTCAAGAACTTTGGATTCGACTGTGCAATATGGGAGACCCTGGCACAGGACCACTCAACATGGTGTGCCCACATCAGAAAGGGTGCTGTGTTCTATGAGCAAAGCAGAATTGAAAAAGCACAAAGTAAATATAGGATGCACAAATTTTGAGTATCTACCCCAAATATTTACATGGACTATCTGTGTCCAACCTATGGTAGAGCATTCCAAGCTCAGAGAGGTCTGATCAACTGCAGTTGGACACACCAAAATTTGACTTTATTATGGTGATGTTATTTTGTTCCTCTTTGAGACGAAGGACAACAACCAACCAACCCCCACCCCCAGTAGATTACACCCAATAGGATGTAATGTCCTTTGGAGCGAAGATTGTTTATATTCTAAGTCTTAGCACATAGTAGGCATTTAATATAGGTTTACTGAATTGAATTGATGAATTGCAAAAAGATGCACCCCATACCAATTAAATAGAGGATCCTGAGGGGCTAAGGGTTCTCTTTTTTTAATGCTATAATTCATAAACCCCTACTGGTGTACCTCCCTTTATGATTATCAATTTATATTAATTAGCCAGCCAGACAATTAGTTTTTAGAAAATCCTGCTACTATACAACTACACTAAGGTACTAGAGTTGATACAAAATATTCTCTCCCAAAATTCTGTGACGTGTCATAAATGCATACAGAGTACACAGGAAATTGACTCAAGTTTAAAATACATGTGATAAAGGGTAATTTACAGCACTTGGAAGTCCTCTTTCTAGAGCCCTCATAATGTTTCTCTTAGGGATAGCATAGATTTTCTCCTGTTAAGACTGAATCTGTCTTTTTTCATTGCATCTAGTCTGTCCTCATCTCTTGAAGCAGACAATGCTTTCAACAACTGATGTTCTGGGGATATACCTAAAATTGCAATGAAAATATCAAATCATCCGGACCTAGTCCTCAAGTCTGTGTTGGAGATGACTTGTACTAGTTTGAGAGAGTTAGTTGTTAAATTTTTACTGTGAGTATTTACACCTCAGAAATCAACAAATGCTACAAATAAGAGCTACATTTATTGTTTTCTTGATTGCCTAGGTTTAAGAAAATTATGGTGAAAATGTTAATAATGCAGATTAACATTAAAAGTGTATTGTATATATTTTTAAAATACCTTTTTTTAGTCAGCTGTTAATATTTACCATATTTGTCCTGCGACTGGGGATGAGGGTAGGTAGAAGGACAACAAGACAAGGCAAATACACTGAATAAAGATTTTTCTGTACTGCCAGAACCTCAAATCCTTAAGTTTGGAACGATTTTCTTTTTTATTGATGATCCAGAGGGAGTGACCCAATTCCCTCAACCAATCTGCACAAACTACGTGTATGACATCACTCCAGATCATTCAGTAGATTTTAAATACTTCTAAACTGGTCAAGAATTTTCTTCTGAATTTAGTCATAAGCCTACGATTGATTGACTCAATAGAAGAGTGTTCTCATCTTATTATGAAGGCAAAGCATCTTGACATTTATTGTAAGTGGGATGGAATCAACTGACTCAATGATTTCCATCCTTTTACTACCCAAAGACTACTTTAGAGAGCTAGAAAAAATACTAACAAAAGGTCAAGATTCTCAAGGGAAATAGTGAAAAGAAGTGAGAAAGAAGATATTCTAGAAGTACCAGATTGCAAATTGTACTAACCTGTACTAAAAAGCACTGCTTCATTAAGACTACTTCTCTTATTAGGGAAACAGCAAATTGTGAAAAAAAACCAAATTTTGTGTTGTTTCTCTTATACAAGTTTGGAGTACAAAATATGTAAATTATGGATTCTCTGGCTAAAACAAAGAATGGTCTGTTAGTGGATATCATAACAGACATGCAACATATATAGAAATAAACAAACATACATATATAAAACTATATACATATATAAAAGTAAACAAACAGCATCCAGGTGCATTCTGCATCTTCATCTGGTATACTGAGATTTCAGGGGTTCAGACAAATATTTGGTTCAATCAAAACATATTTCAGTATCCTCAGGCAAAAACAGTTCCCATAGTAGTTAAAAGTAGTTCAGAAAGATTAAAAACAAGTAAAATCTGTTGGGAGGGGGAAAAGCAATTGGGAAAGAGGTTCCCCAGGGTCTCAAGAGCTCCTTGCTAAAAACTGAATTTATTCTCTTCTTACCCAAAGAGGTCACCACCGGGTCCAAGATCAATCCACTTGGGGACAAAATTAATCCAAACTACTCCAGCTGTGTATCCCTAACAATTTTATTTTCAATAGACCTTGATATAATGTTATAGGAATATGAGGAATTAACTCACACCTCACTAGTTCCATCAGTATCCTGGCCCACAACACGTGGAAACATAGAAAGTGATAAACCCTGTCATGGTAACTACTGAGGTAAAGATTCATTATTTGACAATAACTGCTGGAAAAATTTGAAAGGAGTTTGGAAGAATTTAGCTTTAGATTAATAACTCACACCACATCTCCCAGTATACTGTAAATAGATACATGACCTAGATATAAAATCTCACTTCTTAAACAAATTAGAGGAGCAAAAGAGAAAATACCTTTAGGAAAGAGTTAATGACAAGGTTAAAGAGAATCATAAAAGATAAATTTAACAATATTAATTATATGAAATTGAAAAGCTTTTGCAAAAAATCAATGTTAAAATTATTGTGAAAAAACCAAATTTTGCATTGTTTCTCTTATAAAGGTTTGGAGTACAAGATATGGAAGTAAGGGATTCAAATATGTAAGAAAAACAGCCATTCTTTAATAGTTAAATGGTCAGAGGATATTTACAAGCAGCCCTCAGGTTCAAGTAATATGGAGCAATACTTCAAATCATTAATAACTGGATAAATGAAAATTTAAACAACTCTGAGGTCCTTATGAGACTGGCAAGGATGAGAAAAAAGGAAAATAACAATTGTTGGAGGACCTGAAAGAAGTAGGCATTCTGATGCTGTTGGTAGAGTTGTGAACTGATCCAGCCATTCTGGAGAGTAATTTGGAACAATGTCCAAAAGTCACACAAGTAGGAAGTAACCCAACAATATCACTACTTGGCCTATATCCCAAAGACAAAAAAGGAATGAAGAAAAAGATCTCTATATACAAAATTATTTACAGAAGTTCTTTTTATTATAACAAAGAACTGAGAATAAAGGAATAATTAACAATTAATGTAATGGAATATTATTACATTGTAATAAATGACAAAAGAGAGAGTTTCAAAAAAACCTGGGAAGACTTGGATGAACTGATGAAGAGTGAAGTGAGAAGAGCACAATTTATATAGTAACAACAACATTGTGAAGAAAAAACAACTTTGGAAGACTTGAGAACTCTGCAATGACCAATGCATAACTCCAGAGAACCTGCGATGAAGCATGCTATATGCCTGCTAACAAAAGGATACCAGAATCAAGGTTCTTAAGGAGATGTATATATTTTTTGATAATGCAAATGTGTGTATTTGCTTTGCTTAATTGTGATTATTTGTTACAAGGATTGTATTTTTCTTTATGGATTTGAGAATGGGGGTCAGCATAGGGAAAAGGTAGCTATAATATTGCCAAAAGAGAATTATTTAAAATGATACACAGAAGACAAAAGAAGGAAATTTGAAAGAAAAAAAATAAGGACAGTTTTGAAAGTAAATTGAATATATATATGTATTTTAAAGCAAGCTATATGTAAAAAAGATTCACAATTTCACAGCTAATCTATCTGCTTTTATGCTTTAATCTGTATATGAAAAATTTTTTTTGGGGGGGAGGTGTTTGTTAAATTCAGAATAAAAAAGAACATTTAAAGAAAAAAAGAGGCACTCTGGTATCCTTCAAGTGTAACATGTATATTAAGAAAAGTCAAAAGGAAAACTTTTCTGTGGAGAGAGTCTACCAATCAAAATAGATTGCTGAACATAATCAAATTTAAAATGGGACAGGGCTTTGTAAGTCTTGAAAATTGAGAGGCATGACCATAAGACCCTTCATCTTTATGTTGTAATAAAACCCAGTAACATGAGAGCATCCATCAATTTAATGAGACATCACTAAAAGAAAGGAGCCTGTGTTTCACCCCTAAGTGTGCCCTGTAGACAAATATTCTAGCTGCAAAGTTGAAAGGATAATTTTCAAATGCCTCTCATTCCTACCTTCCCTCCCCCACTTTAATGTTTTCCCTTCTCCCCACATACAAGAGCTATGAGGCATTTTCACACATATAAATTGGTGATTGTGCCCCCCAATCTTCATATGTTATTAACTCCAAGTAAATGCCTACTCCGTGGACTGTGGAAACAGAAACAAAAGGAACCAGGACCTGTCCTCAAGGAGTTTACATTCTATAGCTCACATTTACACCACACTTGGGTAATGTAATATTTTCGTGTCTGATCTCATTTTATCCTCACAAAACCCTGGGATGCAGGTATAATTGATGATAAGGTAATAGAGGTTTAAGGAATTAAATCATTGTCCTGGGTCTGCGATTCTAATTTCAGAGGTCAGAGAGGTAATCAATTTTTTCTGTTCATTATCCAATATTTAGCAGCAAATGCTCTCTAAATAGTAGGTTAAAAGAAATATTACACCCACATCATTAAAAAGCAAAAAACAGAGCTTAATACACAACATATATTTTCTTTTTTTATTTAATCTTTTCTTGATTACATATAAACAAAAATTTTTAAATGTATGTTTTTTAAGATTTTGAGATCCAAATTCTTTCCTTCCCACCAAGGCAGTAATTTGAGTGATCATGCAAAACGTTTTCATATTAACCATGTTGCAAAAGAAAATGTAGACCAAAAAGCCCCCAAGAATAAGAGAGTAAAAAAAGTATGATTCAGTCTGCATTCAGACTCTCTCAGTTCTTTCTCCGGAGGTGGAGAGCATTTTTCATCACAGTCCTTCAGAGTCATAACATATTTTCAAGTGGGGTTTATTGAAAGACAGCAAAGATAGAGAATGGTGCTGGAGCATAATTGCCTTCAGTGCTCCTCCTCAGCGTTTGCTGAATCTTAAAGTCTCACCAATTCCCATGTCTATGGAGGGCTGGCAGTAATTTTGAGAAATGGCGCCATCTTTGTCAGAGTGTGATCTGAGGTTGAATTGCTTTTATAGAGCAAGAGAAAAAGTTCGACATCCTTACCTTCAATCTGGCCTTGATAGTTTCAGGAGTGCTGTCTGACCAGGTTACATCTTTAGTTAAACTGAAGTTGGTTCTTTCTGAAGGCATGATCCGTATTCTAGGTGATTTGGTTTGGGCACATATTTTTCAACCCCCCCCCAAGATTTTAGATACAGATAGGCTTAGTAATCTTGGGAATGACTGTTATCTCAAGGTGGGCAGCTTGCCCTTTGCAGATGCTATTGATTATCCCATAATGATGATGATGGTGGTGATGATGGGGTTCAGACTCTGGGAACTTCTTTGAGCTCCCCTGGAATCTCCTTACTTAAACTGACTTTTCATATTCAAATTGAGCTCTCCCTGTAGCCCCTCACAGAATCTGGCCTTTCATACTCAAATCTGTGACCATTGTCGGTTATCTCTTGATTGCCCTACCTGATTCCCACCTAGGCACCGCCTTGTCTGAGGTTGGTAGATTACCTCCAGTTGTTTCCAGCCTTTGATCCTCCTTGGAGGCCCTTCCTGAACTTCTTCCCCCATCACTCTAGACTACCAGATCACCCCCACCCCCACCCCCCATCCCTCCTATACTCTTTTCTGTATTTAAGTCTCATCTTGCCTCCATGAAGGCACTCAGATGCAATCCAGCTCAGACTCTGTCTAGCTGGGATTCTATCTGGCCCACTTGTGAATACAAACATTACAAAAGCTTAGGTTCCTTAAGAAGCAACTCAATTAGGCGAATCTCTAATAAACTTTGTTTTCTTTGGCTTTAAGAAGGCTTGAGTCGAATTCATTTGAGCACAACCTGGACTGTCCATATTTTGGGGTCCTGATCACCTTGGAACCTCATCATTTTTTGGTTCCCTGACCGGGAAAGCTGCTAATCTCAAGTTCTTCTGCTCAAACTGGAAGGTATGTAAGCCTCCCCCTTTCTCAATCCCCTACTTGCTCTCCAAGTACCTTGGAAGCAGATTTTTGGACCTGGCTTCAGGTCCCAGTATCAGGCTAAGTCTCTGAACTTTCAGGGCGCTAGAGAGTTAAAAGAAGGCTTGAGTCGAATTCATTTGAGCATGACCTGGATTGTCGGTGTTTTGGGGTTCTGATCACCTCAGAACCTCATCAGTGACAGTAGTAACAATAGGTAATACCTAGATAGTTATTTAAGGTTTCTAAAGCAATACGGGTGTGGCATCTTGTCCAAGGTCACATAGCTAGTAAATGTCTGAGACACAGTTTCACCTTGTGTCTTTCTGACTCTGAGTTCAAGACTCAAGGCACTAAATTAATCTAATCCTACCCATGGGCTTTACTTCTCCATGAAGAAATGCCTACATCACTGATACTTTAGATGATGAAGGTGGGTCAGGCAGTCACATCCAAGCACTAGTCAATAAAAAGACCAACTGGAACAGTGATAGCTTCCAAGACAGCAGAACCAGTGAGCTGTGGAACCCAAAATGAACTTCTAATTCTTAATCCTATGCTCATATATAAAACAGGTAGACCTGTGAATAATTGAGTTAATTAGGGCATCTATTTTAAAATATGCATATGCTAATTTTTAAATGATTATTTTCAATTGGTCTAATTAGTAATTAACTCAGGTAAAGTGTTGCTTATTGTTCATTTTAATTCACTTCATTTGTCTATAAAACCCAAAATCAAACTTTTGTTTGCATATAGGCAGCAGCTGTAAGTTCTGGGCAAGTGAGGTATGAATGGATTGGGCAAGGCTATAGGTTCAGCATAGCCTTCTGAGATCGATAAGAAGAGCATTGATAGGCTGTAGCAAGGTAGAGTGGGAGAGGCAGAATCCTGAACCTCGAATCAGGTAGACCTATGTTTGAATCTTGCCATAGGCACTTATCAGCTATGTGACCCTGGATAGGCTGTTTAACCTCTGCAGGACTCAGTTTCCTTATATATAAAATGAAGGATTTGAACTTAAAAATCTTTAACATCCCTTGTAGTTCTAAATTTATGAGCCTATGAGCGTCCAACTGGAAACCATCATACCAAGACTATCCAACCAAAGCCTAGTATGTGATTTTTTTTTTTGAGCAGGAATAGAGAGGAAATATTGGGAAACTGGAGCTGGGATAGGAAGAGAGCAAATGTGCAGGACTCAAGAATGGATGGACCCTCCAGTACTGGTCAGCTGAATTTACATGCTAAGTGGTCTGTCCTTTTGTGCAGACACTCTCTGCTCCACCCTTTGCCTCTGCTAGTCCTTACACCTGTGCTGAGACATACTCCAACACTTCAATGGTTAAGTGCCTTCATGGATATGCATGTTGCCTCCACTTCTACAGATTGCCATTCATCCACACATCCTCTTAAACTATATGATTCTCCATATTTTTCTGTAAATCATCCTTAGGAAACTCACCCAGTTTACTAGAAGACTTTTTTCCATGCTTTTAATACCTTGTAGATACCAATGCATTGAGACCTTTCCACCTGTTACGTGTAACTATGGCTGCATAGCTATCTTACTTCCCTTTCAAACAGTAGATCAATCATGAAGCATTTGTTCAGTGCTTATTCTGTCTAGACACTTGGCTCTGGGGATACAGAAACTACAGAGAGCTAGTTCTTGTCCTCAAAGAGTTCACATTCTATAGGAGACCACTTATATACATATAATTATCTTCAAAAACACATACAATGTAATACAGAATAATGGGATGGGAGGGGTAGGCATTAAGGGCGAAGATGATAGATAAAGCCTTCATATAGAAGGTAGAGCCTGAGCTGCGTTTTGAAGGCAATAAAGGATTTTAAGAGGTAGAGACAAGAGAGGTTTACATCTCAAGCATGCGGGTGTAGGACCAGTCAATTCAAAGGTATGGTGGCTGGAGATGGAGTTTCATGTGTGATGAATACCAAGAAGCTAGTTTGGCTAGACTGAAAAGTATGGTAAAGGGAACAGTAAGTAATAGGGTTGTAAAGTTAGAATAAAGCCACTTCTGAGAAATGACTAAACAGCAACAGTTCAGCAACCCCTTAAAGTTCATAAAATATTTTTAGAGAGTCCATGAAGTCAGAATTATTTCATCTTCTGTTTCAATTTCTAATATGAAAAATATTTATAGATATAACCCTCATAAAAAGCTTTTGTTCTGCAGGAGTCCTCAATAATTTTTGAGTGTAAAGGGGTCCTGAGACCAGAGTTTGAGAACTTCTGGTCTAGGGGAATGAGTTCTGGCTTAGCAGTTAGAAAGCTTGGGCTTGAATACCAGTTGTATTTAACTAATCTTATATCACTTCAGGCAAGTGACTCATTGTCCCTCAGTTTCCTTGTGTGTAAAATGAGAATAATCATATTTACACTGCCAACTTGAAGAGGTTACCATGAAGGTTTGTAGAGACGTAATCTATATTAAATAAATATACTTTTCACATATGCTAGCCAAAAGCAATGGCTAAAGGTAGGCAACATAGGGGTAAAGCGCTGGATCTTGGAGTCAGAAGACCTCTGTTCAACTTATGCTCCCTGTTTAATCTCTTGACCTTTCTGAATCAGATACTTCTGTAAAATGAAGGCATTGAACTTATGATCTCTAAGATTCTTTCCAACTTTATTTACCATCTCCAAGGTAACCTTGTTGGTGCAGTTCAGAAAGTATAGATGCAAGAAGGAACACTTTCAAAAATCAAATTTTAAAAAAATTCATATATTTTTAATGGCAAAAATTTGTGCTCTTTGTGGTGATATTTATTATATGATAAGTAAAGTTGCATGTGTTACTGTGATAAAATCTGTGATCTGAAAGGAAATTTAGCAACCATCTAGTCTTAGTTATATCCAAAATGAATCCCGATTATAATACACCCTATAAGTATTTATCCAGTCACTGCTTGAGACCTACAAAGAGGGGGAACACACCAAGCTCTTGAGGCAGCCCATCCATTCAATGAAGACTCAATACCTCCAGTGGAGGACACAATAGGTGGCATTTTGCAGTCTTTTTAGGATGCACAAATACCTTTGCCAAAGCTCTTTCTCAGCCTTATATACCACTATTTCCTTTCAATTCTCCAAAGTGCCAACTAAACTGGATTATTGTTGTTTAGTTGTTTCAGTGGTGTCCAGTTCTTTGTGATTTCATTTGGGGTTTTCTTGGCAAAGTACTAGAGTGGTTTGCCATTTTCTTCTCCAGATCATTTTATAGGTGAGGAAACTGGGGCAAAGAGGGGTGAGTGACTTGCTTAGGATCAAGGGGTGAGTGACTTGCGTAGCTATTAAGTATCTGAGGCTATATTTGAACTCAGGTCTTCCGGACTCCAGATCCAGCATACTATCCACTATCCAGAGGAACTAGCCGGAATCTGGAATTAGCCAGGTTCATGCAGCACTTTCTGATTTCCTCCTTATCTTTCCATATACAATATTCTCTTCCAGAAATACTTTCTTCTCATTTTTTTTGCCTGAAGAAATATGACACATCTTTCAAGTCACAGAATCACAAAATTTGAGTTGAAAGGACCTCGCTGGTCATCTGCTCCAACCTATACATGAAAGGAATTCCTATTATAACATAATCAACAAACGATTTTCCAGTCTTTACTTTATGACCTCCGAGAAAGGGAAATACCGTCTCTTTAGCCAGCCTGATACATTTTTAGGCAGATTTATTTAGGAACTTTTTTCTCAATCAAGACTAAGTTGACCTTATTATAATTTCTGCCTAATGCTCCTGACTCTGCTCTTCAGAACCAAACAGACAAGTCTTATCCTTCTGTCACATGACAATTCTTTAAATACTTGAAGACATCTACCACACTCACTTAGAATCTTATTTTCTCCAGGCTAAATATGTCCAGTTTCTTCAACCTGTCTTCCTATGGCATGGACTCCATCCAGGCTCTTTACCATTCTGGTTGCCCTCCCTTGGATAAATCTCCATTTCATCAATATCCTTCTTAAACCATGTCTTACATCATGTACTTGTGAAGTTAATTTTTTATATACCCAACTACCAGACTTTACCTTTATCCCTACTGAAATTCATCTTATTATATTCTACTCAATGTTCCAGCCCATCAAGGTCTCTTTGAATACTGCCCCAGTATGCATAATGTGTTAGCTGGGCCTCCAGGCTTTGTCTCAGATGCTCCCTCCTCCCTGTTCTTTACCAGAAGTCTCATCACTATGGAGATTACTTTAGCTTTGATATTCAACACTTCCTCCATATCCTCAGTTGCTTTTCCTTTCTGACTGGAAGGCTAGAGGGTACAGCAAAATCTCCTTCCAAAGCCTCTCTTCATGAAGGGCTCAGAATTTTCTAGCTAACTCTTTGTTTACCACCTGCTACTCTGCTTGGTTTTGACTCCAGAAGAAAAAATAACCCCAAACAAACAAAAAAGTCATCCCTACTCTAGCATATGTTCCTCTACCATGCTTTTCAGCTTCCTTTTATGGGTTGTTTTCCCCATTAGATTGTAAGCTTATCGAGGGCAGGAAAGATCTTTTTCTTATTTGTATCCCCAGCAGTTAGCCCAGTGCCCAGCACATTGTAGGTGCTTAGTAAATGTTTTTCATTTTTGACTCTTGGTGACACAAGCCAACGTTATTTTTGTTTTTCCCACATTGCCTTTTTGAAAAATTCTCATTTACTGCTTTTCTTCAATTCTTCCACATTGCCTTTCACTAGTAGATGCCCAGTAAAGGTGTTGAACTTAAATATGCCATTTCAGCAATTGCCTATTCCATTAAAGAATCTCATTTTCTTATGGTTCCTTTCCTGTCGTCATTTTCATTCCCTTCCCTCTACTTATATAAACAATTGGTATTTACTTCCAGTGTTTTTCTAGCTAAAGGAACATAGATCATGTCTTGGGCTGAAAAAATCCCAGCTCTGCCACTTTCACCTATATGACTTTGGATAAACCACTTCATCTCTCTGTGTTGCAGTTTCCTCATCTGTAAAACGAGGAAGTTGGACCACATAACCTCTTAGGTCCCTTCCAGCTCTCTCTGTATGATCCTCTGATCCACAGACCTGGTGTACTGGAAAGATTCCTGAACCAGGAACTTGAAGTCCTAGGTTTGAATGCCGGTTCTGCCATGTGCCCCAAGAAAGGCCCTTAAACTACTTGGGTTTCAGTTTCCTCATCTACACAATGAGATAGTTGGCTTAGGTGATCTGCTGAGGTCCCTTCCAACTCCAGATCCTATAAATTTACAGACTGAAATAAAATACTCTGATTCTTGAATCTCTTTTCCCCATTCTTCATAGAGCTTTCTTCATGTCTCTAGGATACCTGACAGTTCAAAAGAAAACAAGAGATATACACACAGCATTGAATTACAATTACTATGTGGAAAGAGACCTTCAGATGACATCTAGCTTAATATCAACTTCCTAGTAGATATTGGAATAACAAGGCAGCAGCCAGGGGAATGGGGAGAGAGAAGGGGAAGGGGATAAGGGTTTCTCTATACCTACTAAGTACTGGGCACTGCGCTAAGTGATTTTTAAAAAAATATATTATCTCATGGTGCTCACAATGACCCTGAAAGGTGGGTGCTTTTATTAGTCTCATGTTACAGATGAGGAAACTGAAGCTGACGGAGGTTAAGTGACCTGCCCAAGGTCACATAGCAAGTAAGCATCTAAGGCCAGATTTAAGTTTAGGTCATCCTGATTCTAGACTTATCCACTGCACCGATCAAACTCAAGATCTTACCTTCCACCAGTAATTGAAAAAGAACTAACCTTTATTGTCAGGGAATTCTCCTTTGGATCTAACATTAATTTTCTTTGCCTTTGTTGAATCCTGCTCTCTGATGAATGTTTCAATAGAATTATTCCTCTTACACCTACTTGATGAAAAATATAAATTCATTTTTTTAAACCATCTTTATGAGTGGTCAAAGTGGAAATTGAATGAATTAAAGAGTGAGTGAATGAATGAACTTGTTCTTTAACCCATTGTGATTTATTATCAGCATTTTACTTCAACATGTTGAAACTCAATAGAAAATGACTGGAGAGTTGTGTTTATTTATTAAATGACACTAACTGTATGACTCTGTTCAAGTCACTTAACCCTGTTTCCTCATCTATAAAATGATCTGGGAAGGAAATAGCAAACCACTCCAGTATCTCTGCCAAGAATGAGATAATGAAGAGTTGGACATGACTGAAAACTACTGAATAATAGCACTATGTTGTGTTTGTCCTTCATTCTTGAAGAGGACCATGACATTAGGGAATAATTACCTGATTTGCAGTTGACTTGTATTTGAGTGAGGGAGGGCTGTGCAAGGTCACCAGATTCACTTTCTCTTCCAGAGCCTTTTGGGTCCAGTGGCCTGATAATCATGAGGATGACCAGAGATGGCCCAGGATGCAGTGGGAGAGGCTGGCCCTTTTGGGATAAGATCTTTTCAGGTTCTCACTTTGAGAACATTTAGTGAATAGGTCTGTTTAAAAAGTGAATCAAGGGATGGCTTGCTCTTTTAATAAAAAAAAAATCAAGCTGGGAGGGGAAGACCCTCAGGTTTTCTGGCTAAAAGAGGACACTATGTATAAGGTACTTAGAGGGATGTAGTGTTGAGATATGGTTCCTGCCATCAAGGAATTTAAAATCTAATAAAAGGGATAAGATATATATTCAAATAGTTATACTACAAAGTAGAATACAAGTGCCTAACAGAAATGCAAAGGACTAGGAAAGTTCAGAGGAGGGAGAGATCACCTCTACATGGAACAAATCCATAGGATTCTAAAGACATGAATCTGCTGGCCTTTTCTTAGTCCTTGACTTTCTTAAATTCTCTGCAGCATTTAACACCAATGACCACCCTTTCTTCTAGATGCTTTCTTCTTTCTGAGTTTTCAAGACATTGCCCTTTCTTGGCTCTCCTCCTACCTTTCTGATTGCTCCTTCTTAGTCCCCTTTGCTGGATTATCATCCATCTCACACTTTCTAGCTATGGGTATATCTTGAGGGTCTGTCCTCAGCCACTGATTGGGAAAGACTGTCCTCTGCTCTTAGCTCCTACTACACCAGAAAAGATACCGACCTTGACAAAAACCTGAAGTTTGCTTGTGAAAGTGGTCATTGGGATTAGGGTTGGAGCTTGTGAATTGTTGGGAAGTGATGACATTTTCTGCATTCTGGGTGTTTCTTGAGGAAGAAATTGGACAAAACCAAAGTAAAAAAATCCCACTATACTCAAAATGTTCTCTATTACAGAGTTTCTTAAACTGTGGATCATGACCCCATATGAAGGGTGGTAAAAATTTGGCAACAGTAAAAGATTTCTGAATGCACTATGACCAAAAATTAATTGAAAATCAAACAAGTAATGAATTCCAGGTGTTTCTGGCAGCATTTGCCCATGTTGCATCAAACAACTTCACTGTAGACTTGGTTCTGAACACAAAGTATGCACACTGTGTGTGCCCTCAGGCCATGCAAAGCCATTTTTTAAAATTAAGTTTAAGAAGCCCTATAGTCTAATAGGTCAATCATGTTGGAGCAAATTCACACTTTAAAAACTTGTGTTATAGCAGACCTGACTGTACCTATTATCTCTGTCATTAGTATGGGAGCTCCTTGAGGGAAGGCAATGTTTGATTTTACCCTTTGTATGTCTAGTGCTCAGGGCAGTGCTTGTGCTTAATAAATATGACCGGAGGATCATAGATTTAGAGCTGAAAGAGACCTCTTTGAGTTCAACTGCCTCATTTTACAAATGAGAGTGGGTAAGTGACTTATGTGAGGTCACACTACTGTGATTTGTGGGATGGGGAGAAATGAGAAAGAAGATTACCATATCACACACACATATTTTTAAAAAGGTATATTTCCATCTGAGACAAAGCAAGAAAAATTTATAATTATCTCCCTCCAATACTTGTAGGTCATACTTTCCCTTGTATCACTTGTCTCTGGGAGAGTAGGCTCAAAATTTAGCTGAATTCCTATACAACATTGATTCTACCAAGTTCATCTTGCTGAACATGAGGAAAGGCCATTGGATTGGGGACAACTTTGATATTTGGAAGACTATAAAGGTTTAAAGAATGAATGGGAACACTGTATAGAGTTCTGGATTCAGGAAGACCCGGGCTCAAATCCAGCCTCAGATACTTATTAACAGTGTGGCCCTGGGCAAATCACTTAAAACCCTGTATGCTTCAGTTTCCTCATCTGTAAAATGAGCTGGAAAAGGAAGTGGCAAACCATTCCAGTATCTCTGCCAAGAAAACCCCAAAAGGGGTCACCAAGAGTCGACCTTGACTGAAAACTGATGTTAGGGAAGTGGAGGTGATAAGTGTAGATTGTTCTTTCTAGAAGTGTGTTGGTGAAAGAAAGGGCAGAAATGAGTAGTTTGGGGATCCAGGAAAGGCTTGTTGGCAATAATAGCTTACACGTATGTAGTGCTTTAAAGTTAACAAAACACTTTACATATATTACATATGTCATTTGATCTTTACCACCAGTTAGGGAGGTGCTATTATCCTCACTTTTATAGATGACAAAACTGAGGTTATGTTACTTATCTAGGGTCATAGGATCATGGGTTAGACCTGAAAGTAATTGAGTCCAACTCTCTGATTTTATCGATAAGAGAACTGAGGCCCAAAGAGGTTAAATACATTCTCCAAGGTCATACAGATCATAAGTGACAGGGGTGGGATTTGAACTCATCTCTTATGATTTCGAAGCCTATGTTCTGTCCACTGAACCCTGCTGTTGTCAGTATCTGAAGCAGGATTCAAATCCAGATCTTCCTGAGTCTGAGCCCAATACTCTATCCAATAGGCCACACTGCCTCCCCATGTATTTGGATTTTCACTGAAGGTTTGGGGAGAAGAGATTGAACTCAATACTCTTCACACTTTTTCATGTCATTCACTTAACCTGAATCTAGTTCTGCAAACTCCATATTGCTACACTCCTAACCTCCTTCCCAGCAGGGAGATGACTAATGCTCAATGTCATGTGCTACCCTAAGATTTGCTATGTGGACTGAATGTCCACTGAGACATAATTTAAAAAATTAAATTCTATGTCCTTGGAACCAAAGTCAAGCTTGAAAAATGTTACTCATTCTCATTCCATTGCCCCACCCCCTCTTCCCACTCATCCCCATTCCCCACAATGCTATAGTGAGAAAGTGCATGATGTGCTCATTGGAGTGATCTGACTGGTTAGAGCTTATTAAACCCAGATCAGGCTACCAAGAAGTCCTGGGTTTCTTGCATGCTTAGTAGAATAACCCTGACTGTAAGCAGTGGGAAAATTCAGAGCACCAAGTTGCTGCAGCCATGATCCTTTCTGAGGAGGTATAGATAAAGATGTAGAGAGGAGCTCTGTCTTGCCTTCAGCAAGTGAAATCTCTCTAATTTGGGAGCAAAGGCAGCTGGGTGGAGCAAACTTTTCCTAGGGTCCTTCTGATCTGCTCTGATTGAACAGGAAGGCAAGAACCAAGGGACTGCTGATGGCATCCATGAAGGTAGCTGTAGAAGGTGGGGAGGAGATGATTATTTTCATCTGGTTCCTTAAATTTCCTGGGGCATATAACATATAATCTCATAACTTCAGTGAGTCTGTGATCTCATCAACCTGGGATGGGTCACAATCCATCCAGGCTTGCTCATCCTAAACCACTCTTATTAATTTCTTTTAAAAAAATCCTCCATGGACAATCCACTAGCATGGCAGAAGCTTTCCCCTATCCCCCACCCCAACTATTGTGTAGATAACAGTACAACACACATAGATGCTATTTAATATATCCTTGTTAATTGATTCATTGGTTGATACAAGAGAACTCCTAGTTCACTTTTACTAAGCATGCATCTTTGATTGCAGGCTGCCTCCAATTAGGATGCTTTTGACAGCACTGGCTCTATGTTCATCTGTAGTGCTATTGGACAGTGCTTGCCTATCATATGTACTGATGAACAGACAAAGATTATAATGTGAGTAATATACATTTGTTCTCCACTTTGTTTTTTATATGTGGATGACTAGACCAACACATATGTATATATACACATGTATAGGCACACAGATACAATGTGTGTATATACCTGTCTATCCCTACAGATATATACCTGCATGTATAAATATATAAATGTAAATATAGATTGCTTCATTTTATAGCCTTTTCCTCATTAAATCACTTAAGAAAATCAGTGGGATTACCTTTTCCCAATTCCACAAATACCCCTCAAACTATATGTTGATCACTGATCATTTCTTTTCCTCTTTAAGACCATGTCCTTGTTGACAAGCCTACATTATTATTCCCCTGGGGGTCCCTAGTGGGAGAAGGCTAATGGGAGTGTATGTCTGTGCATATGGAAATGTGATGGGGTCTGCCTGTCACTTACATCTCAGTGAGACGGAAGCAGCATGTGGCGCTCTGAGTGGGAGGGAGCCTGTTGGAGCGCTGGTATTGGAGCTATGAAGGTCTGCACCATGGCCGAGATTCTCGCTCTCAGGCTCAGTTTCCTCATTTCAAAATGAGGATACTGATAATTAATGTTTATAAAGGGCTTTAAGTTTTGCTTAGTAAATGATGCATTATCTTATTTGACTTTCATGACAACCCTGTCAGATTGGTGCATTACATATGACGAAACTAAGGCTCAGAGAGGTTAAATGACTTGCCCAAGGTCACACATGTATTAAGAATCTGATATAAGATTTGAATTCAAGTCTTTTTGACTCCGAGTTCAGTACTCCAGCCACTGAGCGACTTTGCTTCCTCACAAGTTGTTATGAATGTCAGACAAGGTAGTGGATATACAGTGTTGTATAATCATCAAAATCTATATCAATCAGAAAGGATTTATTAAGGCCTGGAGGTAGCCCTATCTTATAGCTTAGCTGCTTTGGACTCACAAATGGCTCCAAGGCTAGGGAATTTTTCCTTCAAAGCTTTTGTTGCCAGCAACTCCCTATTCACCAAAAACTTTGACCTATGACTGAACAAACTCTGAAAATAGCTTTAAAAACTCCCATCCAGTCTGCTCATAGTCATTGCAGGACAATGCCTGGAAGGTTTCATATGCTCCTAAGGACCTATCATCACTTCCCTTGGATTAACTGATGGGTCTGCATTGGCTCTGCCTGTCTGCTCAGGAAATGGCAGAAATAAATCACAGACAAAATCAAGTTAGTGTTTTTATGTCCATGGGTGTTTTTCCCCCCAAATGAGTTAGAAACTCTCCTTGTTTCAGGCCATATGGGGCCCTTCTTCTAGGAGGAAATTAGGTTTTATTGTCTATTTCTATTTAATTGGCTTTCATTCTGACCAAGTGGCCCCTTTGAAGCCAACTTCACCAGAACTCAGACACTCATAGATCTAATTGTTTTAGAGTCTGTCTGTGCAAGATAAAAGACAAAGCGAGGCCCAGAATTGTGTAACTCCACCCTATAGCTATAAGCCTATAGCTTACCTGTCCAAGGTTGTCCCCAAGTAACTCACAATTTTAACTTGATTTTACTCTGGTAAAGATATTAGGTACTTCTTTGTCAAAGGGGTGTTTGATATTTATGGTCTCATGTGATCCTCGTTACAACAAGGTAGGTAAGACAGGTATTCTTGTGTGCCTTTTACAGATGAAGTAAAGGAACCTCAAGAAAGCAAGTGACATGTAAAATCACCATGCTGTTGACAAAACCAAGATTGTAATTTAACCTACCTGAATTCTTTTCATTATATCACAAATCTCTTCTAAAAAAGACTTTGTGTTTTTAAATTGCTTTGTGATCACACATATTATTTCCAGCATACCTCCAAACTGAGTACTCCATTGTGTAGGAATAGAGAGTGGACCTATGATTTTCATTGGTATGTGGAAATTCCTGAAAAGGAAATTCATTTTCCCAATGCAGGATAGTACTTTCTCTGCAACTTAAGAGTTTTAAAGAGCTAACTAGAGCACTGAGAAGTTAAATGATGTCCCTGTGGCCCCATGGCCTGTCTGTGTCAGAGGAAAGATTTGAGTTGAAGTCTTCCTGACTCTGACTCCAAGGTTGACTTTTTATCCTCTATACTATGCTGACAATTCCCAGAGACAGTTAAGTAAAACAGCCTGAAAGAATTATTGGACTGATGGTACATGCAACCTTCCACTTCAGCTGTTTTCTTTACCTTAAAATAAAATTGTGCACTTTATAGGCCAATACAGCTATCATCCAGTGCTTCTTCAAATCAGATTTGTGTGGCTGTTTTATTCTTCTTCTTAGATGTTGCATTACTGTATCTATTTGCTTTTGGTCTTGATTTCTTCCTGCAGCATCACTTCATATGAGCCTTCCTATAGGTCTCTGAATTCTTATTTCATTTCTTAGGGTTCAATCAGCATCCATTCTATCCATAGGTCACCATTTGGTCAATGACCACTTGATTGCTGGGCAGGAGTTTTGCATACACAGAATCCCCTAGTAGGGATTGTAGAATTCCCTCTTGCTACAAGAAATAACATCTCTGAGTATAGTAGGACCGTTCAAGCTTGAAACTTATTCTGAAAGCATAAAATGAATCAGGCAAATTTGTAGGCAAAGATGCTTAGCCATTTTTCATTTAAGTGAAATGAGAAATCGTTGTCAGACCTCACACTAGCAACCCTCAGAGAATTTTAAAAAGTGAGATTCCACAAATTCAGAAGGGAACCATTAGCACACACACAAAAATCAAATTGTTCAGTGGCTCCATGTTTTCCTTAATAATTTTATTAGTTACTTCAGTATTTCAATACAGATTTGTAACTTTATTGATCTTAACAGATGTAAAAATTCATTTGAACTGTGTGACTCTTCTCCTTTGCATTGGCATATGGCATCAGTGCTTCAGATAAAAGCACTTATGTTACAACATCCTCTTAAAAATATGTAACATTCTTCTTTAAACCATAGAAAGAGTGCATTCGAACTCTCTGTACCTTCAAATTCAGAGGTTTTGTGAAATGAATGGTACCTTTCTATGGTATCATAAAAGTGAGTTGTAAGGCTTTCTGTTGTTACATGAACCCTGCTGAAAATTCAGCTAATTATAGTAAGCCTGCACAGGGTTTTTGTAGAGATGAAACGAGAAAATCTAGGTGGAAGTACTTTGCTTGCTACACAACATGGTGCAGATGTAGAATGTGTGTGTGTGTATAGATGGGGAGACTCAGATCTGTGATTTCTTTGATTTAGGGGCCTTCCAGGGTGGAAACTCCTTCTACCAAATCTGAAATTACATTGTAATTTCATCCTTTCTTTAAAGATTTGTTTATTTTTAGTTTACAATATCCACTTCCATAAGATTTTGAGTTTCTAATTTTCTCCCCATCTCTCCCCTCCCCCAACCCCAAGACAGCATGTAATATGATAAAGGCTCTACATATACATTCATAATGAAACTATTTTCACATTAGTCATGTTGTAAAGAAGAATTAAAACCAATGGGAGAAACCACAAGAAATAAGAAACAAAGAAAAAGAAAGAGAACAAATAATATGCTTCACTCTGCATTCAGATTCCATATTCTTTCTCTGGATGTGGACAGCATTTTCCATCATGAGTCTTTTGGAGATGTCTTGGATCCTTTCATTGCTAAGAAGAGCTGTCTATCAAAGTTAGTCATCACACATTGTGGCTGTTACTGTGTACAGTGTTCTTCTGGTTCTGCTCACTTCACTCAGCATCAGTTCATTTGAGTCCTTCCAGGTTTCTCTGAAATCCACATGCTCATCATTTCTTATAGTACAATAGTATTCCATTACATTCATATACCACAACTTGTTCAGCCATTCCCCAATTGATAAACATCCCTTCAGTTTCCAATTCTTGGCCACCACAAAAAGAGCTGCTATAAATATTTTTGTACTTGTCGGTCCTTTTCCCATTTGTACGATCCTTTTGGGATATAGACCTAGAAGTAGTATTGTTGGGTCAAAGAGTATGGACAACTTTATAGTTCTTTGGGGATAGTTCCAAATTACTTTTCAGAATGGATGGATCAGTTCACAACGCCACCAACAATGTATTAGTGTTCCAATTTTCTCACATCTTCTCCCACATTTATCATTTTCCTGTTTTGTCATGTTTGCCAATCAGATAGGTGTGAGTTGGTACCTTAGAGTTGTTCAGATTTGCATTTCTCTCATAATTATTATTTACAGTATTTTTTCATATGACTATAGATAGCTCTAATTTCTTCCTCTGGAAACTGCCTGTTTGTATCCTGTGAGCATTTATTAATTGGGGAATGTCTAATATTCTTATAAATTTGACTTAGTTCTCCATATCTTTTAGAAATGAGGCTTTTATCAGAGATGCTGGTTGTAACAATCCTTTCCCAGTTTTCTACTTCCCTCTTAATCTTGGTTGCTTTGGCTCTATGCAAAACCTTTTCAATTTAATGTAATCAAAATTATCCATTTTGCATTTCATAATGTTCTCTGTTTCTTGTTTAGTCATAAATTCTTCCCTTTATATAGATCTAACATGTAAACTATTCCTTGCTCTTCCAGTTTGCCTATAGGGTCAGCCTTCATATCTAAATTGTGTACTCATTTTGACTTTATTTTGTAATATTCTATAAAACGTTGGTCTATGCCTAGTTTCTGCCATACTATTGTCCAGTTTTCCCAGAAATTTTGTCAAATCATGACAAAACCAGAAACTAGAATCACTGGGTATACCAAATAGTAGATTACTATAATCATTGCCTGCCATGTCTTTTGTACCCATCCTATTTCACCGATCTCCTACTTTATTTCTTAGCTAGTACCAAGTAGTTTTGATGATTGCTGCTTTATAATGCAATTTAAGATCTGGTATGGCTATACCACCTTCCTTAGCATTTCTTTTCATTAATTCCCTTGATATTCTGGACCTTTTGTTGTTCCAGATGAATTTTGTTATTATTTTTTATAGCTCTATAAAACAATTTTTGGTAACTTGATTGGTATGGCACTGAATAAGTAAATTAATTTAGGTACTCTGCAATTTAATCTTAAAGAGATGCCTGGAGCACTGAGAGTCAGTGTCAGAGTCAATAAATATTTATTAAACTCCTACTATGTGCCAGTCACCATGATAAGCACTGGGGATAGAAAGAGAGGCATAAGACAGCCCCTGATCTCAAAGAGCTCATAATCTAATTGGGAGAGAGAGACAACACGTAAAAAGAAGCTGAAAAGGGAAAGGGGCAGGTTACCCAACTGGGGCATGAGGAAATCTTGAAGCTGGATTGGGAAATGAGAAGGGAAAAGTCAAATTTCCAAAGTTGATTTCATCTTGTGAACTGATAAATTTCTGGAGCTCATTAAGCTCAGGAAGGTAGCTAGGTTGGACACAATGATACCCTGGATACCTCCTTAAATGGTGGAAGATATGGGAGGAACTCTGTAATTTCCACCCTCCACCCTCTCCAGTCAGAGGGAGGAAAGGTCTTTAGGCATGAGGGGCAGTGTTGAGGAGGTGTGAACTTTCTAGTTAATTTCACCTTGGGGAGTGATAAGTTTCTGGAGAGTATGAAGTCTAGGAAGGCAGAGGTTAAGTGACTTGCCCAGAGTTATAGTCATTAGGAATCAAAGGTGAAACTTGAACCTAGGTTTCCTGACCAAGGTCAACTTTTCATCCATTCATATGCTATGTTTCCTCTCATTTACTTCTTTAGCCATAGTTAATTGCTCTGTATCTGATCCATCAATGGAAAGGACAAGAAATGTAACTAAAATGTTGAGAGTTGATCTGTAATGTTCCCACACTACTTAATCTGTAGCCTAGATGTGCTTTAAGGATCCTTAATTCCCACCCCCACTGATAAGTTGAATCTTCATATGTATCAGCTGACAGCAGTTTCTACATCAGGAGCCAAGGGATACACACACCTACACACACACACACACACACACACACACACACACACACACACACATATATATATATATACATGCATATATATGTATATATACATGTACCTACATATATATATATACATACATATAGATAAAGATTCACATACTTAAGGGAAAATTATCAAGCACCCCAAAATGGAAGAAAAGGACTTCTATCAACTAAGAATAGAATGTTTCCCCTTTGCCACATGCTCTTGCTAAGCCTGAGTCCACTTTCCCCTGGACCCTCTATGAGCTTGTGAGAGAGTGTGACACAGACTTTTGGGGAGATATTTTATACCGTGTTGATACTGTATGTATTATCTTAGCAAATACCTCCTTTAAAAGCTGCTTAAGACAGACCTGAGGGTCCCTCCACACGAAAAAGAATTCATAACTTACATCTGTACCATGTTTTGTAATTAACAAGTACTTTTATGTAAATTTTATCCCCCCAAAAAATTCTGTGTAAGCTGACTGTGATTAGCTGAATTTTCAGCTAAATGTTTAACCAAATGACTAAATCATAACTAAATGGTTCTTAACTGATAATCTTGGGGCTATCTTGGTGGGGGCTCTAGTCATAGCATTGCAGATTCACACTCCAATTCCTCAGAGGTATCCCTAAGACCTGGATATGAGCAAATGTTGTATCAAATTTTTTTTAAGAAAAGAAAGATGGTAGAGTTTTCATATTATACTTAGATTCCTTAAAGAATTCTAAAATGCATTTTTAAAGGGTGCTTTGTGAGAAAGGATACTGGTGATGGTTAAGAACTAGCATGTCTCTTTAACAGGTCAAGTCAAACCAACTTGATCTCCATTTTGTCAGGGCAATTTTACTGGTAGATTAAATTAGGAGAATGTCATATGAAACGTGGTATGCAAAGTACTTTGCAAACCTAAAAATGCTGTGTGGATTTTAGTTGTTATTACTAATACTACATAGACAAAGTCTCTCATGCTATCACTTTGGAAAAGTTGGAGAGACATGGGTTAGAATGATAGCTAAGAGGATTCAGGCATTGATTGAATTGTCAGTATCAAAGAGTAGGCCTTACTTTTGTTCTTCAAACATTTTCAGTCCTATCCCCCTTAATAACCCCATATAGGATTTTCTAAAGATGCTAGAATAATTTGCCATTTCCTTCTCCAGCTCATTTAACAGTTGAGGAAACTGAGGCAAACAGGGTTAAGTGACTTGCCCAGGGTCACACAGCTTATGTCTGAAGTCAGATTTGAATTCAGAAGAGTCTTTCTGACTTTGGGTCAGAGGCTCTATATTCACTGCACCCCCTAGCTGCTTCATTAATATATCTATATTACATTGAGGGTAGGTCTCCAGTGAAGTGCCCCCAGGACCTGTCCTTGGTTCTGAATTATATGCTTATCAAATATCTCACAAAGTGGAAAGGGATTTCTAACCCACTGGATGAAAAAGTTAGATTCTGAAGGGATCTCAACAGGCTATAATCATGATAAATGTAAAGCCAGAAATTCCTCGCTGAGGCAGAAGCTGGACACATATTAATAGCTCACATTTATATAGCACTTTATAAACTTTATAGAGTACTTCAAAATTTTCAAAGTATTTTTCATTTATCATCTCATTTGGCCCTTGCAGGTACTCTGTAAGGCAGGGAAAGGAAGACTAGCTGGCACATAGTAGATGCTTAATGATAATTAAGCATCTACTATGTGCCAGCAATTTGTGCTAAGCATTTTTAAAATATATATATTTCTATATATCTATATCTATCTATCTATCTATCTATCTATATATATATATACACATAATCTAATTTGATCTCACAACAATTCCATGAGACGGGTGCTATTATGCTCATTTTACAGTGGGACACTGGGGCTCTCAGAGCCATCCAACTAGTAAGTATTTCATGAGAGATCTGAATTCAAGTTTTCCTGACCCAAAGTGTAGCGCTTGATCATCACTTGGTACTAGTGGTTGATCTTTTGTTTTCTGTGTCATTTTTTCAGTCATGTCCAACCCTTTGAAACCTCATTTGGGGTTTTCTGGGCAAAGATACTAGAATGGTTTGCCATTTCCTTGTCCAGCTCATTTTACAGATGAAGAAACTGAGGCAAACAGGGTTAAATGACTTGCCCAAGGTAACGTAGCTAGGAAGTGTCTGAGGCCAGATTTGAACTCAGGTCTTTCTCACCCCAGCACCAACACTCTATCCACAAGTAACTTAACTAGGGCAGGCAGTGGCCCAGTGTGGAATCAGAAAGACTTATCATCATCCTAATTTCAAATCCAGCCTCAGATGCTTACTGTATGACTCTAGATAGGTCATTTAACTCTGTTTGCCTTAGTTTTCTAGACCACTTAGGTGCCCCATGGTTAATCTTTTAATGTAGTTTAACTGCCTTAGTAAAGAGGCCTGAAGAACACACTTCATCTGTATTGCCCTGGCTGTTTCTGTTTTCTATTGTATTACTAGGAACATAAATTTAGAATCAAAAGGTACTTTAGAAGCCAGTTAGTCCAATTTCATCATTTTACAGATGAGGAAGCTGAAATTCCAAGGAGGTTAAGCCATTTGCCCAATGTCATACAGTTATTAAGTAGTAGAGCTCGAATTTGAATCCAGTTTTCTTTCCAAAGCACCACACCACTGTCTTTGCATTTTCTCTAATCCAGAATATTAGATGGTCACTTTATGGATTTAGGGGTATGAAATTTTGCCTAAGACATATGGCTCTATTTACTATCTGTCAAGTATCTAGTGTATATATAAGCCTGTTGTCAGTCATACTTTCATTATAGATACCTTTAGTGAAAAGAGCTACCCACAGCTTTCTAGAGCACGATCACAATGCAGTAGCTTGGGTACTTGGCTCTGGTCACTGCACTAGGTCACTCTCTGACAATGAGTTAGGAATAAGAGTATACTCCATACACTAGAAGTTTATCGTGTATATATTAGTACACTCTTAGCACTTAATTACAGTAGGTAAAAAATTCTATGCCCTTTAGGACCAAGGAAATTTGGTACTTTTGTGGGGGTTTGTTTTAAATATGAGAGTAGGCATTACCCCCAAAATATCAGCAGGCAAGAACTACCTCATTTCACAGGGGCCTTAGCTGACCAGAAAACCAGGGAAATTGCTTGAGGTTTAAATTTGTCAATAGTGTATATCAATGAAAGATTCAGAGTAAGATGAAACCAAGTAACTTAAGTAGAGCAGGCAGGTGGTCCAGTGTGGAATCAGAAAGACTCATTATCATCCTAAGTTCAAATCCAGCCTCAGATGCTTACTGTGTGACCTTTGATGGGTCATTTAATTCTGTTTGCCCTACTTTCCTCATATGTGGAATGAGCTGGAGATGGGAATGGCAAACCACTCCAGTATCTTTCCGAAGAAAACCCCAAATGGGGTCATGAGGAGCTGAACAGGACTGAAATGACTGAACAAGAACAAGTAACTTAACTGGCCCCATGTTTTAGGACAACCAGAAGGGACTCAGTGCTTTTATTACCACAATAAAAAGGTGTACCAAGCAGGTAAAAGCTTGGCAATTGCTTCTCTCCACTCCTGATACACTATGAATAACTGGCTGAGGAAGAAAAGAAGGGCAGAAGAGGTTGGCTATCTGCTTTCCTCTGTTCCTCAGTCTCATACTTCCACACTTTGGGATTGGTTCCCTATCCTAGGAATGCTCTCTTCTCTAGATACTCCTATAGATTTCTCCTTCCTATAGATTTTCTAACCATCTTTTGTAGTCTAACTCTAATGTCACCTTCTCTATTACCATTTTTCCATTCCTAAGCTTTTCCATTACATTTTGTTTTACATTTTGTTTCATCTTGGAATTTTCCTCAGCTGCTGAGATCTCCTTGTCCTGGAACATCCAACATTCAAGGAACAACTTTAAGGTTCTCAAGATTATCCCTCTGTAAGGCCCAACCCTTTCTGTCATTGGTGAGTTCCCTCTGGAGCTTCTATTTTTCTGGTCTTCATTTCCATCCCATCACTGTCCTTGGCTTCTGGACTTCAAAACCATGCCTCTGAGCTGGGGACCTTTATCCTATCCTTTTCTGCACCTCTCCTTCCCTCTCACAAATTTTCTTTCAGCTTCATTTTGTGCCTTATTATTTTGCCTCATTAGAATCTAAGCTCCTTGAGGATAGGGATTGTCTTTCTTTTTTGCTTGTACTTGTATCCCAAGCACTTAGCACAGTTCTTGTCACATATTAAAGTTCTTAATAGATGCTTGTTTCTTTCTTTCCTTTGCCTCTTTTAGGTACTGCTTCGATATATCAATATATTGACATAGGCTAAATGAGGCTCCTTGAGGGAAGAGACTATTTTATTTTTGTCTTTGCACTTTTAGTATCTAAGATATTTCCAGGTACACAGTACGTGATAATTAACTTTTTGTTAAAATGAACTGAGTACTCCCTCAAGTGTATTGTAATAGATAGAGTAAGAAAGACCTGTTTGGAGATGACCCTTAGACACTTGAGAAGTCCCTGTCCCAACTTCAGTTTTCTCATCTATATTTTGTACTTCTCAGAGGATGCTTATATATTTCTAGCAGTGAGGGTAGGAGATGGGGAGGAGGAGGAACAAGAAAGTGAATGTTCCGTAAGCAAGAAAACTAGCTACACTATTTTGAATAGCCTCCCTGGAGGGTGGATGACAGGATTCATTCTCAATTAATGCCCTCAGTTCCACCCTTGTTAGGGGCTGAGTTTCTTTTAAACCTGTAGGGGAAGAATAAAGGGTCTGAAGGTGCCAGAAGCAACAGAAGAACTACCTCCAGCCCTTGCCCCTCAGGGACTGATTTAGGCTCATTTTTGTGCCTATGGTTTGGTATATGTCCACTTGATCTTTTTCTACCTTTGGGAAGTTATAAAATATACATCAATAATATATCGTATTACTTCCAGCCTCCAAATCCTCCTAGCTTCAATAAGTTTATTTCTCTCTATCTAGCTACCTCATCACCCATTTGCTTCTCTCTTTGCTCCATTTAACCCCCAAATACACATACACACACATACCAATATGATCATGAATGATTATGTAGTCTTTGAGAAAACAGTTTCTTTTAAATCATGAAGTGAAACAGAAAGTAAGCAGATCCTTAATGAATAAGGATTGGTAAAACAGATTCAACTTTCCCTAGGGAGAGAAAGATAGGGTGGGAGGGCAGGGGTAGAGAATAGAAGTATAGCCTCCCATAGCACAAGGGGCACTCTGTATCTTCATCTGGCTCACATCCAGCCTCTATCACAAAGGCCATTACTGGAGTCACAAAATTCTCTCTATTCCTGTAGCATCATCATTTAAACTTCTTTGAAACAGAGGTCATGTCAGGGGTGGATGGCAACCCCTGCCTCCTCACATCATCTCTTCTGCTTTCTTATTGTGGTGGAGATGTAGCTTCTCTCCGCTGCTGAAGCTCCTGGCAACCTCTCCTCAGCCTACTCCTCACATTTTGAGAGATTTCTGCCCTCTCCTTTCATTAAGATGAGTGGAAGAGAGACCTTCTTTTCACATAGAGCCACAATCTCTTTTTAGGTAGAGGATAGCAGGGATTTCTGTTCTAACCCATTGACATCTCAGTATCCACTTCAAAGCCATCCTCTAAGAGGGTACTGAGTGCAAAATGTAGATAATGATACCTATAGGCAATGTAGTTACAAGAAACAGATGAGACGATGCAGGTGACAATTATACATTATCTTTACTCTCTTACAGCTCAGCTTGCTGCATTGCCCTTCAGTAATCCAAGGAACTCTGACATCTTTATTGCTGTCAATGTAATTCCCCACTGTCTATGTTCTTCCACTTTTTAGGTGGGCAGTAACTAGCACTTCACCTCCGTCTAACAACTTAACATCAATTTAGCTTTAGTGAAGAGTTTTTTTATTTCAAAGATATATTGAGAATAAACCTATGGATATTTTCCTAATGACTCTGAGACATACACTTAACAACACCATCTTTGTCTCTAGTGATACTATGTTGTATTCATCCATCTTCATAATATAGTCTGAACAACAGGCATTCCTTAGCTTTTCAGTTTCTCTCAAGTAAATAGTAATACGATATATTATTGATGTATATTTTATAACTTCCCAAAGGTAGAAAAAGATCAAGTGGACATATACCAAACCATAGGCACAAAAATGAGCCTAAATCAGTCCCTGAGGGGCAAGGGCTGGAGTCTCAGAACTTAGTTTGGCTCTTACATAGCATTGGTCCCATCAAGCCCACATCCAGACATGGCGTGATCACTGATGAATCTTTCTGCTGGGCTAAAAGCTTGAAAAGATGACTTCTACTTCCTTGTGTTGTAGTATCGGTTCTAGTGTGGCACCAACTTCTCATCAACTCTGACATTCTCCTTGCACCTATGATTGAAAAGAATGAAGAAAAAGTCAAGGTACGAGACTTGGTTTTCAGGGCCATATGTTCTTAGAGAGGAAGAAGATCTTTCCTCTTAGAGTATAGTCTCTCAGTGAATACCATAAATGGAGTTACCATGCTTCTCCTTGTAGACTTTAAAGTAAACATTGAATATCAGGTATTTATCATCATCATCATTATTTTATTATTCATCATTATTCTACAGAGATTGTGTTATTCTATGCCTCGAGGCCAAACAATGTCTTCAGAAGAACTTTGATTTGTATCAGGAAAAAATGAGAAGTCATTAAGACCATTATGCAGTTTTCCAAGGGTAATCTATCCTGCTCTCATCCTTTTGTTCAATTTGAAGTCCAGTTCATTGTTCATCCACAGTGTGTGTCCTAGATATATGTATTGATGGACTAGTTGTATTCATCCATCTTCATAATATAGTCTGAACAACAGGCATTCCTTAGCTTTTCAGTTTCTCTCAAGTAAATAGTTAAGTCAAACTCTTCTGCATGATTACGTACTTTATTTAGGAAGTTCAACAGTGTTTTGAGGCTCAGTGTGATCAGTACAATGTCATCTGCAAATAAGAACATCTGGATAATGTTACCATCTATAGGGAATCCTTCTTTAAATTGAACTCATTGTTGGATTTTCCCATGATGGTGGCAAATAATGCCAGCAACACAGATCTCCCTGTTTTATGTCTCACTATGAATAACTAGAAGGCCATTGGAAAAAATTAACTGTGTAATTACATTAAAAATGTTTTTAGTTATTTTTAAAAATTAATTTATTTATAGTTTTCAACATTCACTTCCACAAGATTTTGAGTTCCAAATTTTCTCCCCATCTCTCCCTTCCCCACCCTGAGAGCATGCATTCCAATTACTCCTTCCCCCAATGTGCCTTCGCATCTAGCACACCTCTCCTTTCTCTCATCCTCTTCCTCTCTAGTTTATTGTAGGGCAATATAAATTTCTATACTCCACTGCCTGTATGTCTTATTTCCCATATGCATGTAAAAACAAATTTTAACATTCATTTTTAAAACTTTGAGTTCTAACTTCTCCCTTTCTCCCTCTCCACCCATCCCCACTGAGAAGGCACACGGTTTAAAATAAGTTATACATGAGTAATCATGCAAAACACTTCCATAACACTCATGATGTGAAAGAGTAATTATATTTCCCTTCATCCTATCCTACCCTCCATTTATTCTATTCTCTTTTTTGACCCTGTCCCTCCTCAAAAGTACTTACTTCTAATTACCCCTCCTCCCATTTACCTTCCCTTCTATCATCCCTCCACCTATCCCCTTTCCCCCTACTTTCTTGTCATATAAGATAGTTTTTCATACCAAATTGAATGTGCATGTTATTCCTTCCTTAAGCCAGATCTGGTGAGAGTAAGGCTCACTCTTTCCCTTCTTTGAAAAAGCTTTTTCTTGTCTCTTTTATGTGAGAGATAATTTACCCCATTCTATTTCTCCCTTTCTCCTTCTCCCAATATTTTTCTCTTGCTCCTTAATTTTATTCTTTTAGATATAATCCCTTCATATTCAACTCACCCTGTGTCCCCTGTGTATATGTATATAATCCCTCCAACTATCCTATATTGAGAAAAATCTCAAGAGTTACAAATATTATCTCTCCATGTGGGAATGTAAACAGTTCAACTTTAGTAAGTCCCTTATGATTTCTCTTTCTTGTTTACCTTTCCATGCTTCTCTTGATTCTTGTGTTTGAAAGTCAAATTTTCTATTCAACTCTGGTCTTTTCATCAAGAATTCTTGAAAGTCCTCTATTTCATTGAATGACCATTTCCCCCCTAAAGAATTATACTCAGTTTTGTTGGGAAGGTGATTTTTGGTTTTAATCTTAGCTCCTTTGACCTCTGGAATATCATATTCCAAGTCCTCTGATCCCTTAATGTAGAAGCTGCTAGATCTTGTGTTATCCTGATTGTATTTCCACAATACTTGAATTGTTTCTTTCTGGTTGCTTGCAATATTTTCTTCTTGACCTGGGAGCTTTGGAATTTGGCTACAATATTCCTAGGAGTTTTCCATTTGCAATCTCTTTCAGGAAGCAATTGGTGGATTCTTTCAATATCTATTTTACCCTCTGTTTCTAGAATATCAGGACAGTTTTCCTTGATTTCTTGAAAGATGATTTCTAGGTTTTTTTTTAATCACGAATTTCAGATAGTCCAATAATTTTTAAATTGTCTCTCCTGGAGCTACTTTCTAAGTCAGTTGTTTTTCCAATGAGATATTTCACATTGTCTGCTATTTTTTCATTCCTTTGGTTTTTTTTCATAATTTCTTGATTTATTATAAAGTCATTAACTTCCCTTTGATCCATTTTAATTTTTAAGGAATTATTTTCTTCCATGAGCTTTTGGACCTCCTTTTCCATCTGACCAATTCTTCTTTTTAAGGCATTCTTCTCCTCATTGGATTTTTGGATCTCTTTTACCATTTGGGTTAGTGTATTTTTTAAGGAGTTATTTTCTTTAGTATTTTTTGGGTTCCCTTTAGAAAGCAGTTGACTCATTTTTCATGATTTTCTTGTGTCCTCATTTCTCTTCCCAGTTTTCCCTCTACTTCTCTTACTTGATTTTCAAAATCCTTTTTTTAGCTCTTCCACAATCTGAGACCAATTCATATTTTTCTTGGAGGCTTTGTATGTAGGACATTTGACTTTGTTGTTTTCTGTTTGTATATTTTGTTCTTTGTCACCAAAGTAAAATTCTATAGTCTGATTCTTTTTTTCTGATTTTTGCTCATTTCCCCAGTCATTTATTTGACTTTTGAGCTCTTTGTCAAGGTAGTTCTCTACTTCCAATGAGGGTGGAGGGGTGTACTGTCAGCCCCTCAATTCCCCCACAATCTGTGGCCCAGAGCTCTAGAAACAACCATTGCTTCTGTCCCTACTGCTGCTGCTGCCACAGGCTCTTCTACCCACTACACTGCCATGGATCTGACGGATTTTTTTTTCCACTGACCTTCCAATTTGTCCTCTACATTTTGGGGTTGTTAAGTCTGGAAACTGCCATAGGTGCCAGAGATTCAGTCCCCCTCCCCTGCGGGCCTGGTCAGGTCCTGTCTATGCTGGTGCAGTCAATGCTGGACTGTGCTCTACTCCTAGTGTGGCGTGATAGATTTTTCCAGTTGACCTTCCAGGCTTTCTTGGGCTGGAGGTTTGCTTTACTCCATCATTCTGTTTAGAGTCAGAAGTAATTTTTCACAGATATTTGATTAGGGGGTAGAGCTCTAGCAAGTCTCTACTTCTACTCCACCATCTTGGATCCACCGTTGTAACTACATTTTTCAAAGAATCTTGTATGAGTTGGAAATATTTTGTGTTCTTATATATAATTTTTATTTATATAGGATATATATTTGTGTATTAGACTGTAGATGTATCACAATCTCCCTCCTAAACTATAAGACAGAAATTATGGCTTTTGAGACTTTGTATCACACCTTCACCCCCCTCCCCCCCAACTCCTAGCACTGAACTTGGATATTTTGACATTTAATATTTTTTAAAAATTGAATTGAAATTAAAAAAGGTTGATTGAGTCATTTGGGGAAATTTTGTTACTCTATTGACATAGACATGAGGGACAATATGACTCGTTATATGTTAGTCATATTTATTTTTTATTACTTATAATAACACAATTATAACTTCAGAAAGGAAGTAGCTAAAGTAAAGGAAAGAAGGAAAATGCAGAACATGGGATACTTTTCTGAGACTCAAGACTTCTCACTCAAAATTCAATCATTGCTGCTTAATGAGAGTAGAATTCAGTGTTTTCTTTTATTTTTTTCACTCATCTAATTGACTAGTTTTTTATTCCAAGGAATGAGAAAAACTTCAGCACAAGTCCTTGAATGCCATTTCAGATGTCTCATATTGCCTGTAATGTCCTTCGTGGCCTTGAGCAAATGAACACTAAAAGAGATGGATTGTTCTTGGCTTATTCAGCAGGTTCTAAGTACCTTTCAGGAGGTTTATAAACACCCTCCAAATGTCCATATAATTTCTTGATTTCTATCTCATAAATGAGATACCTTTTCTTCTGCACATGATCTTCCTGAGTTTTAAGGGTCAATCTCCACCAGGAATCAGCCTTGTTTTTCATGTTGAATGCCAAACCAGTCATCAGGATGAAGGGCAAGTAGGATGGTAAATGTGCTCTGGTAGCAGGGACAGAAGGTTCTCAGCCATCGCAATGGGCCATAATTTGCTCCTGACACTCTAGCAGAAACAGAGAAAGCTTGATGGGTTTGGGTGAATCTGAGTGTACTATCCCAACTGAGCAGAGATCAGAGGGCTGTGGAACCAGAAAACAGCTGACATTATACACATTTTAAAGTTGGCAAAGCACATCACATACATATTTTCAACAACCCTCACAATAATCCTGGGAGGAAGGTATTATAGGCATTATTATCCCCATTTCATATATGAGAATACTAAAGCTCAGAGAGGTTCCAGTTGTAAATCTATGATACTATGACTCCAAGTCCAGTATAAAATCTACTAAACCAAGATCATAGGAGCACGGACAGAGAAAGAGGGGGCCTTACAGAACATGTACTCTAATCCTCTCATTTTACAAAAAAGGAAACTAGACCCAGAGTTAAAATGACTTGTCCAAAATCACACAGGTAGCAAGCAAGTGGCAGGACACAGATTTTAACTATGGGCTCTTCATAATCTATACTTTCCTGACAAAAGAAAGAGTCCTCTGTAATAATCTGGTGGAAGACTGCAAATGTTGAGCATTGTAGCATTCTGGCCTAAGGTTCACATAATAGTGGTGTATATGTGTGTGTGTGTGTGTGTGTGTGTGTGTGTGTGTGTGTGTGTGCGCGCGTGCGCACATTTTGCCCATATAGGTTATGTATATTCACATGAGTCTGTCTAGTGGTTCACAGGGAGGGATTAATATATATATCTAGAGTCACTTCTGCCCACCCTTCTCCAAGGGAGATTGATACCTTGGCAAGAGTTTGGGGCCAGAGGCTGGCCCCTCTTCTCTCCTCAAAGAGAAGGCTAGAATTATCACTATCTGCTCCATTACATATTGATAGTCTAGAGGGGTTAATTTTTAGGTTCAAGCTGATCTGTTGATCACCATCTCTTAACAGGAAAGGAGCACCCCCAAATTATATATTCAAAGCTTGTGATTCCCTTCTTATCAAAGACCAATTCTTTAGTGAACGTGTATAGCAAATAAATCCATTTACACAAGCCTATGGTAAGCAGAAATCAGAAAAGTTATAAAGATGAGAACATACCAGAAAATACACAATGTGAATGGATTCTCCTACTATGATTGAGACAGAAACTGAAAAGAAGAGAGAAGAGAAGGAGAAGGGAAAGGAGGAGACAAAAGAAAGGTGAACACACACACACACACACACACACACACACACACAGTCCCAGATCTTGTTCACCCAAGGGAAAAGTCTCTATTGTAGGAAGCTAGAGATAGGAACCTGACATGTCAGCTTTTTCCCAGTCTTTGTCTAGAAATATGTCTTCTCTTTTAAAGATGGAAGCCAGAAGACCAAGATGTCTCTTCTCCCAAGTTCTTGATAATTCTATCCCTTACTCAGGTGAGGAACACTGACTCTCCACCAGTGAGGAGAGCTGTATGCAAATGAACATGGAACTACATAGGTATGATGTTTATAACTTTAATAAATCAAAAATATTATTGTTAATTATCAAGTATTTTAGAGTCATTGAAATTGTACAACTCTTCAGGGATCATTGTTGGACCTCCTTGAGTTGAAATTCTACTTTTTTATGGGGCATATACATTCAGTCTTTTTGGGGGGGTCACACTAAGGTAGGGCCATAAATATACACAAATCACACCATTGTCCTACAGAATTTTACAAACCCAACCTTACATGAAAGAGATTAGTGGTGCAAGATCATAGGACTTTTTTTTAATCTAGAAGACATCTTAGACATCACATAGTCCAACTGTTTTATAGGTGAGAATATTGACTGTCAGAAAGATAAACTTAGTCAACCAGTCAAGAAGAATTTATTAAGACTTACTATGTGCTAAGCTCTGGGGATACAAAGAAAGGAAAAAACATGGTTCCTGCCTTCAACAAACTTATATTCTAAAATTCAGGAGGCAACATGAAAATTACAAAGTATACACAATATGTATGTAGTGTAGATGGTCAAAACGGAAGGCAGTAGCAGTTACAGGGACAGGTAAAGGTCTTCTGTAGAAGGCAAGATTTGAACTGTCTTGAAGGAAGTCAGAAGAACTAAGAGGCAGAGGTGAAGAGGGAGAATATTTTGGACTTGAGTGATAGCTAGGGCAAAGACCCAGGGATAGGGACATGGAACTTCATAGCCAAAGTTGGTCAGTGTAGTTGGATCATAGAGTAGATGGAGGGAAGCAAAATATATTGGAAAGGTGGGAAGTAGCCAGGTTGTAAAGATGATTTTCTACTTTGAAGTAATAGGGAGCCACTTTATTTAGTGGAGAGTAGAGGGTAATGGGTCAGCCCAGCACTTTAGGTACAGCCAAATGGAGGCTGGATTAGAATGGGAAGAGACTTGAGGCAGAGAAACTGACCAAAGGCTATTTCAATAGTCCAGGTGAGAAGTGATGAGATTCTGCACCAGAGTGGCTATTTTGTGAGTAGAGAAAGGGGAGTGTAATATGTGAAGTGTTGTGAAAGTAGGAAACAACATAATTTGGCAAGGCATTGCAGGTATTGACAAAAGTGAGAAATCTAGGAAGACACCACTATTGTCAGCCTGGGTAATGGTCAAGGTAAGAAGAGACCCTTCTTAATTAGGGCAGTATTTGAGAGAGAACAAAAGGTACTCAAGGCTTCCCACTTTGTAGCACGATTTCTCACCAGAGGCCATGATCAAAAGAATCACTGATTCAAATAAGAGAGAGAAATGGTAGAAACCAGCTACGCTTTTTGAATGCCTCTGAAGCCATTCAAAGAACCTCTTATTTACCACATGGATAGCCAGCTGGAACCAGTTACAGAATGTCTACACATACTTCACAGTCTCTCCAAGGCATTTTCCTCATATGTTATCATGACTTTCTCAGAATCAGAATTTCTTTCTATTCTCTCTCTCTCTCTCTCTCTCTCTCTGTCTCTCTCTCATTGCTTTAGCTGAGTAAGATGATGGAGTCTGTGCATGCACAAGACCCTGCTTATACTAAAGAGGAGACTTTATAGACAGAGAAGGTGATAAAGAGTGTCAAAGACTGCAGAGAGGTCAAGATAGATAAGGACTGAGAAAAGACTATTTGATTTGGCAATTAGGCAATCATTAAAACTCTGGAGAGGGTGGTTTCAGTTGAATTATAAATCCAGAAGTCAGATTGTAGAGTGTTTAGAAGGTGAGAAAAACAAAAGAGGAGGACTACAGATGGCTTTCCCAAGATGTTTAGCAGGGAAGGGGAGGTGAGATATAGGATGATAGCTATCAGTGATGGTTGGATCAAGTGAGGGATGTTTTCAAGGATGGGGGAGACTAGTGCATGGTTATAGGCAGCAGGGAAGAAGCCAGTAACACAGAGGGATTGAAGATAAGAAGGAGAGTAGGAATCATAGTGGGTCCAATATACTGGAGAAGGCAGAGGGACCAACGGTGCACATAAAGAATCTGGCTAAGATCATATAAGTAGTAACCAGACCAGAGACAAGAATTAAACCTATGTCCTCTGACCCCAAATCCAGTGCTCTTTCTACTACCCTTCCTTAGATGACAGATAAGACACAATTCTCATTAAGTTATCAGATATCAACACAGCATGAAAGTTAACAAAAATTTGATTCAAATGACCTTTGCAAGGGGAGTGAGTGGCCAAAAATGAACAGGGTGGGATTATTGTTAGTATTATGTTTTGGCTTTTTCTTTTTCTATAACTTCATACACCAAAATAGAGTTCAAATGGAACTGAGACTCAGTTTTCCCAAGTCCCAACCCTTTGTTTAGAAGATTAAGTCAATACTGATTCTTTAATTGTTTGGTCTGATGAGAGGTGTAACATGTGTTTTTAATTCTCATTTCTTTCTGAATGTTCTGTGCCTGATGATTTTTCTAAAGGGATTACTGGGTGAGGCCCAGTGCTCCACAGAACTGAAGCCACACCAGGAGCTCATCAGCCACCATGTGGAGATGTTTCACTTCATAGTATGATCAATCTACTATTGTAAATAACATTGTCATTTCTGTTCATTTTTCTACAGTTCCCAGAGGTGGTCTCAGTGTTGGCAAAATGTTCAAATAATTTTTGGCTCTTGAGGTTCCAACAAAACTAAAAAGGTCTCAAAATAGCACTATCTTTGTTGGTTCCCAAACCAGAAAGAAAACATGTTAGGCTTTCTTTTGGAAAATTTACATCTAGCACAAGACCTTGGCAGCTTAGAATTATTCCATGCAGACTATTTTAAATGGAAAAGACAATGTGAATGAAGGACAGAAGTCATTTCTGGCAAGATGACAGGTCTTGAATTATAGTAGGGCCTAGCTGTAATTGCATTTCATCTTGGAGAGGTAATCACACTGAGAATATCCTTCCCTCTATGTTTACCCCTTCTCATCTAATCCAAACACATTAAGATGATGTCTAATTAGGAAGAAAGTTCATAGGTTTTCTAGTTTCCTATGTGGCAGCTAGGTGGGGCAGTGGATGGAGTACCAGGTATGAGGTCAGGAACACTTATCTTCCTGAGTTCAAATCTGCCCTCAGACATTTATTAGCTGTGTGACCCTGGGCAAGTCACTTACTCATATTTGCCTCAGTTTCCTCATATGTAAAATGAGCTGGAGAAGGAAATGATGAACCACTCCAGTGTCTTTTCCAAGAAAACCCCCAATGGGATCATGAAGAATCAGATATGACTGAGCCATAATGACAGTTTTCTATATTATCCCACTCTCAGGGAGCTTGGATAATATAGTGAATAGAATCCTGAACTTATAGGCAGGGAGACTTGAGTTTGAGTCCTGCTGCAGACACATTAACTGTGTGACTCTGGCCAAGTTATTTATGTTCTTTCAGGTTCAGTTTTCTAAGATACAAAATTAGGACAATGATGACATTTACTTCACCAGGTTGTTGTGAGGAGACAAAGTGATGTTATATGTAAATTGATTTGCAAACCTTAAAGCACAATATAAATGTTTTATTATTTTTATTACCACTGGCCGGAGTCACCTTTATCATATCCATGATGGATCTTCCTTGAATAATGCCTTGGCTTCATTATGTGATTTCTTCAAAATCTTAGAGGTGGCCTCAATTGTTTACTGTGTTTAATTGAAACATTTTATCCTAAGCTTCAAGGCTCCACTACTCTTCTACCTAACCATTCTCACCCTGTCTTCCACATCATCATTGTCATTATTAATAAAGAGGGTTCATATCTTTTGAAGCTTCCTGAGATCAGTGTTTCCCTCAGTGCCTGTCACAGTGCTCGACACACTATAGGTGCCTAATAAATGTTGAATATTGAGTCAGTCTATTAATAACGAATGAATGTCCTCATTCTGTATTCTGACTGGGCAAAATTACTTGCTCCTTTTCTCATGCATCTCCTACTAGGGCCATCTTCACACAGCATACCTCTCAACTAAAGCAACCTATCTCTAGTCATCTTGAGTCTAAAGAATATTCCAGAAATTAGTTCAAATCACAGTAAATGTTACAGAAATGGATTTGCAGGCTACTGAGGGGGTGGGCAGTGTTTGTTCAAATAGGGAGGAAGTTGTGAGCTTTGGAGGGAAAGAGCTAAAGTCCAATGACATAAGCAGGAAGTGAAATCAGTCAATTTTTCCATTTTAGTTCAGCTATGATTAAAGTTGTTTGGATTTAGTTCAGTGTGGTTGTAATAGGAAGTGATCAGGATGGGGAAAAACATCCTTGGATCTCTGGGATTTTATTTTACATCTCATTCCAAGTTTGGATTTCAGGAAGTTTCAAGTGGTTCTGTCATAGCCCTAGGACCAAAGATCTGGCCCGTTCTCTAGCTCAGGGTCTAGTTTGAGAGTTCAGTTTGGGATACTTGGATAGTTCTTTAACTGAGTTAGATGATCTGAGTAACAAAGTCACAAAAATAATCTCTACCACTGACTCAGTTTGTAAATGACCGTTTAAACACTGATCCTTTCCCCAGTTCCCAATGCCCAGAAGTCATAATGACATTAGTAATGAAGTCTAGGTATGCCTATTACTCCTCCGGGTCCTCCTATGTTCTTTGCAGTGTGTAAAATGGCTACAAAGAGCTATAGGTGCATTACTGGAAAATAGTTAAATGACAGAAAAGCTGTTTTGGTGGAATGTTAATTTTACTTGTAACCTTTGTGTCAGGGACTCTTACAACAGGGAGGGTCCAGGTTACAAGTAGGGGATTTCTTATAGCTAGAATTTAGAAAATCCGGTAAAACCGTGACTTACCACCCATGGTGCTGATACTGATTTTTCCTGGAAACTTGCATTTCATCAAATTAAAGAAAGTTTTATTTAAAAGGTTTTAAAATAACAACAACAGCAACAACAAAAATAGCCCTGTTGGCAGAAATCTAGGAAAGCAAATAGAAAAGTGCAATTGAGCAGAGACTTGGCAACTTATATTCATAAAGAGGAAGGTTCCTTTCCTTACTTGTATCTGACACCATGTGCAACAGGACATGGTTCCCAAGAGGCCTATAGTTCTTCAGACTCTTAGAAAGGAGACTCAAAGGTTATCCCCCTTCATGATTTTGGGGTCCCTTTGTCTTCTCTATGAGCTAATCCCTAAAATGTAGTTTGGCTTGGAAGGAGAACAGTGGGACTCTCACCTTCTTAGTACATTAGTTTTTTTGGTAGATAACATTTAATGATTGATTCATTCTGAGCTTTCAGTCCATTAAACACCCATAGATCTTTGTCATGTAAACTCTTGTCAAGTTGTATCTCTTCATTACTGTACTTTGTAAGCTAATTTTTTAAGAAATTTATATTAATTCCACCAAAGGGATGTAGCAACCATTTTTACTAGTCTAAATGCGGAACCACTCAAGACTTATTTTTCTTTTTGCTGGCAGATCTATTACTATATTACTTTATCTCTCTACCTCTATCTCCATTTCTGTCTCTGTCTCCATCTCTCTCTCTCTGTCTCTGTCTCTCTCTAATAAAGTCAGGAAAGCTGAGCAGCAGGGTGGCCATTGACTTTGCTTTCTTTACTTAGCTTCATGCTTGCTTAGAGTAATTTACATATCACTCTAGAGAAGATTTGGGGAGTGAAATGACCTGCATAGCATACTTCTTTGAAATATATTTTTGGCAAAGCCTCACAAAATGAGTTTGGGTATATAGCTTATATTCATAATGGGTTATAGAGAAAAGTCTAGCCTTAAGTCACATAGTTGTCTGCTAAAGTGAGCCCCTAGACACAGGGAGTAAAAACAAAAAGATTTAATTGTAGCCTAGGGTTATTGTCTCACTTTTTTTTCCATTCCCTCTTACCTAGTTATAGTGACTTATAGTTTATACTATGATTAAAAATCTATCAGCTTAATGAATTTATCAAGGAGAAGCATTTGTTTTAGTTACTATTCTCTGGCAATGAGAGCTGATATGGAGAAAATCAGGCCCTGAAAAGAAAAAGTCCAGAGACAAGTCAGCAGAAAGAAGCGTAGGGACCATCAGAAATATACAATCAATTAACTGATGTAGAGCACAAAGAAATTACACCCAAAAAAGAACGTAAGAGTAGTGTAATCAATAGATACATTGGAAGCCCTATAATCTTGACCTACTTTCCAATGTATATGAAATTTTAAGGAGAATACACATTTATTAAGGTTATCCTTGACCAGAATACTTATTAGAAGGGGAACCAATGTGAACTGATCCAACCATTCTGGAGAGCAATTTGTAACTATGCCCAAAGGGCTATAAAATTGTGTGTACCCTTTGATCCAGCAATATCACCTCTAGGACTGTATCCCAAACAGATGATAAAAATTGGAAAAGGACACACATATACAAAAATATTTGTAGCAGCTTTTTTTGTGGTGGTCAAGAATTGGAGATTGAGGGGATGCCCATCAATTGGGGAATGGTTGAACAAGTTGTGATATATGAATGTAATGGAATACTATTGTGCTATAAGAAAGTAGGCTGAGTTCAGAAAAACCTGGAAAGACTTATATGAACTGATGCTGAGTGAAATGAACAGAACCAGGAGAATATTGTACATGGTAACAGCCACATGATGCGATGACTGATTTTGATAGACTTAGCTCTTCTCAGCAATACAAGGATCTAAGATAACTCCAAAAGACTCATGATGGAAAAGTCTATCCACATCCAGAGAAAGAATTTTGGAGTCTGAATGCAGATGGAAGCAGACTATTTGCTCTCCTTTTCTTTTGTTTTGTTTCTTCTTTCTCAAGATTCCTTGCATTAGTTCTAATTCTTCTTTATATCGTGATTAATGTGGAAATATATTTAATGTGAATGTATAAATAGAGCTCATAGCAGATTGCACAACATCTTTGGAAGCAGGGAGAAAAGGAAGGAAGAGAAAATTTAAAACTTAAAATCTTATGGAAGTGAATGTTGCAAACTAAAAATACATAAATAAATAAATTATATATTTTTTTTTAAAAATGAAGGCAACAGGAAGGCACAAGTGCAGTTTGACAATAGGTCCCATCTTAATCATAACACAATTGATAAATATGTCAAAAATATATGGTTTATTATTTGTTGATCATAAAAATAGCATTTGATTCTACAGAGCAGAACATGACCACAAGGCACTCTTTCAATGATACGTTTTCCATCATATGTCAAAATTAAACATAATTCCTTGAAAGATGTAACAAAGGGATAACCTTGTTCGATGACACTCTGTCACTAATATCAAATGCAGTGTGAAATAAGGAGAGGTATGGCAAAGATGTTTGTCACTGTCAGGAAAGAGCTCTACAGCAGAGTTCATGTTAAAGAACCAATGGTTTCTGAGGTGTTTTTGTTTGAGGAGGACATGGTGCTGACTGCATTAAGTCCCAGAATGTTCAGAGACTCCTAAATGAGGTCCATAATTCTTCAAAAGAGTTTGGCCTGAAATTTACCCAGGAAAAACTAAGCAGATGAATAATGATGATTGTCTAGACTCTGATGTGCAATTAGACAGAAACCTATAGAGCTCACCTATCACTCTCGATGTTAGCTATCATCTTAAACACTAAAGATAAATAGTGATTTGGATTCAGAATTATACAAGAGGAGAGTGGCCTGAATTGCCTTGGGAAAACTGCAATTTTTTTTAATAACCTCAAGTTTAGCCCTAAAGCAAATGCTTTTTAATGTGAATATTATTTAAGTGTCATTATTTGATTGAGGGTCATGTTATGTTACAGTCTCCAAAGACCTGAAGTTGATAAACACCCAAATAGTAATGGAGAGAATTGGGAGGTACAATATAGGAATGATCAGGTTGCAACATATTATAAATCAAGAATAACAAAGAAGAAGAGTTTTAAGCAATCCCATCAAAGATATGTATAGTCAAAAAAGAAATTGGGTCAGTCAAGTGGCAGGAGTAAAACACAACCACTGGATAACCTACATGCTCTATTGGAATCTACAGGATAACAGAAAAATTTGAGGCAAACCCTCACCACATTGGATATAATCCTTATAGTGAACTTGTAGAAAAACATAGACAAGAGTTCATGGGATGAGAAGGGGTGGATTGGTTAAAATCAGAATGCACTTGTCCATAGAAACACAGAACTATTTGATTACTCTGAACATCTGAGTAAATCTTTCACATGGACTCTATATTTATTCTGGGGGTATAAAGATCATTCTGTATGCTATAAATATTGTTACCTTGAATATTTGTATAGGAGCTGAGGGAACCTTTTTTACCCACATCTGTGGAAGCCTGGACATGAGTTACATGAAGTCATATTTTGAGATTTTCCAGAGAAATATTGAGTTGAAGCAAAAGCAAAGACAGCATACAAAGATTGAACCAAAGATTGAACCATGTAAGCTCATGTGGTGGGATGAAAGTTTCCTGACAAAAGTTCCTTTACCCTGATGTAGCTTCCTCTCCACCCCCAACTCCCACATAACTGGCTTCAGCCCCACTGTCCCTAGGGGCTTCCCTGGTACAGATTCCTCCCTGCCCCACCTCTGCACCCCAGTTTCCCTGACACCACTTCCTATCCTAGGACCACGGCAGCCTGAGGACTGATTGTAGACACCTTTCCAAATGGAGATGAAGGCAGATGCTTCCAGAGAAGCTAAGTGCCACTGTATCCTGGAAGCATATCCTTGCTGGATTAGGACAAAGTAAACTTCCTCCTTTCTTAAATGTTCAGTAATTTGCTTAAGCATCCAATGGGAAGGTGCTGGCTTTAGAGACACACCTCCAATAGCTCATAACTTGATGTGATAGGCCAAGGTCACTTGTGAAAAAGGTGAAAATTGGTTTCCATCCTACAGGAGAAGGTAAAAGGTTTGGAATAACGTACCTCTTCAGGCTATCAGAATGAAGTCTTCCTTGAAAGAAGAGAAGAGTTTAGGAGAAGAATAATTATTGGAAGATCTGAACCTTGATCAGTATGCGAGCTCTAGAGAAGGAAGGGAAAAGAAACACTAAGCCAGGCTTCCTTCCTTCCTTCCTTCCCCCTTCCTTCCTTCCTTCCTTCCTTCCTTCCTTCCTTCCTTCCTTCCTTCCTCTCCTTTTTTTCTTCTTTCTCAGGAAGGGGCAAGATTATCACAGGAGGAATCAGCTTGTATACTCTGTGGAAAGATGATGTGGATCTACAGGTGTTATGAAAAGAGGTCATTCAGTAATAGTCTAAGGAATAAAACGGGGCAGCTAGGTGGTGCAGATAGAGCACCAGTGCAGGAGTCAGGAGGACCTGAGCTCAAATCTCACCTCGGACACTTGACACTCACTAGCTGTATGACCTTGGGCAAGTCATTTAACCCCAACTGCTTCATCTTGAGTCGTCTCCAGTCAGGTCACTGGATTCAGATGGCTCTGAAGGAGAAGTGAAGCTGATGACCTGCACAGCCCTCCCTCCCTCAAAACAAAGTCAAGTGCTAGTCATGTCATCATTTCTCTGATAGCATGGTAATGAAGGATGAACACACACTTTGAAGGAATAAAAGATAGTTGATGACTCCTTACTGAAAGGTACCAAGGTATTTATTTATTGACATGACATAGACAATAGAGAAGACAGCTATTTTCCCAGGCATGGAAATGGTGCTCAATATAGAACCTCTCTTGGAGAGATATATCTGATTACTACTACCTACTTATAGTGGGGAATAGTCTCAGAGGACAAGATTCAAGATTTTCAAACTATAGTTCAAAATATCAACATTATGGGCTCTTTCTCAAGAACAGGAAGGATCTGTTTGAGGGATAATTAACATGCATGAGGCTGATAGAATGTAAACTCCTTGAGGGGGAGGGAATTTTTGCTTTTATGTGCCTTACACAGTGTCTGGACATAGTAGGTTTTATTGCACGCTTGCCGACTGACTAATCAACTCTAACATTGATTCTTTTTTTCTTTGTCAAGGAAAAGTATTTTTGGAATAGAAAAGAGAGAACAAAAATGGTAACATGAAATTAAATCTCAAGAAGGTAAGATGATTAGACAGCATCTGGGTATCATTGAATTTGATTTATCATGCTTGGATATCACGTTCTAAAGAATTTCTGCAAAACATTTGACAACATTTTTTCATACTATCCTTGTGGACAAGAAGGAGAGATGTGGATTGGGGTTGTGATGTTAGAGTCCAAATGTGACATCTCCTCTTCATTGATGATGAAAAGAATTTCTTAGAAAAATCTCTGCAGATCTTTTCTATCTTTCATTTTTTTCTTGGCCACCTAATTTCATCTGAAAGGCATTCAAGATGACTTTGATTAGTTGGATCTCTTATCAAGTTTCTTTAAATTGTTTTTCTCTCTATTGCTTCTCACTGTTTACTCATCATCTTCCCTCACTTTTCTCACGAAAATCTTAAAAATTTGATTGTATTCTAGGGCATATATTGCCCTTTACTTCTGTGTCTCTTTGTTTGGTAAGTAAAAGGACTCTCAGGCAATACAATTCCTTCCCTTTCCCTTTCTAGCAATTCCTATTTTCCTCCAGAGATCTACCTATGTATTTCCCCACATGTGTAGCATCCTAAAAGGCACCTAAATGACACAGCAGATACAGTGTTCCTCCTAAAGTCAGGAACACCTGAGTTAAAATCCAGCCTCAGACACTCACTAGCCATGTAACCTCCATTTGCCTCAGTTTCCTCAACTGTAAAAAAATAATAGCACCTACTTTTCAGAGTTGTGTTGAGGATTAAATGAGATAATATTTTTAAAGTGCTGGTGTCTGGAATGTAATAGGTGCTATTATAAATGCTTATTCCTCCTACACCCATTCTATGGTTTAAACCAGAGGTGTCACTCTGCCTACAAACACTCTCCAAGACACAGTTAAAATGTAATTGAGAAATACTTAACAAAGTAAATAAAAATAAAACAAAACGTAGATAGTGTTAATGTATGACTTCTTAAGTCAATATTTGGCTTACAGGTATCCTTAGTATCCTAAGTTCAATTGACTAATTTGTGTTTGACTTTGATACTCCCCCCCCCCCCTTGGTAGAAGAAAAATTAACTTGGGTAATCTTGAGATGCAATTTCAACATTCCAGTGAATCTATTTTTATCCCTAGAAACTCATATAGGTATCTGACTCAATGAAGCTAAATGGAAGCCTTGGAATCCCCAGAAAGGAAATGCTCTTAGGACTGCTAAACAGAAAATTTACCTTCCCACCAGACCTATACTGCCCCAATATCCAATAGTAACAATGAAGGCAAAGGACAGTTCCTTTGTTCCCCCATATCATAGTTTATAAGAGAAACTACATGGTGTAGTGTACAGGATTGGTGTTGGAGTCAGGCTCAAGTCCAGTCTCTGACACATACTAACTTAGTGAATCTGGATAAGTCAGGGCAACCTCTCAGTGATTCTCAGGAAACTCTCTTAGACTTTTAAATAGTCACTGATCTTTATTGGTAGAGGGAGTTTACTCATGGGATTTCCTTATACCAGGAAAATCACAGGTTGAAAAAGAACTTGGTCCCTTGTTTCTTTTTCAACTCTGGGCACCACAGAGACTGACTTTACTTAGGAACTCCCCCTACTTTTACTAGTGTAATCACTATGGGTTGCTGTGGAAGACATGCTGGTGGATACTCTTCATTCCCCTTCCCAACCGGAAAGAGGCAGGAACAGAATCCTCGTAGACCTCTCCTATATCCATCTGCTAGAGATGACTGGAATGGTACCTTCTCTGTCCCCCTTTTCCTCTTCTCACTCTCTCACTCTCCCTCTCCCCGATATTCTTCACATGGAAGATTATGAGAGAATTTAGCCTGGGGCAGAGAGGATACCTTCACACCTGGCTCTTCCAGGGAGCCACACCTGGCTTACAACACAACAGGCTTACAACGCAACAAGCTTACTTATATCCAAAGGCTGAAAGAAAAAGCCCAGGTTCCAAAGGTTCTGCCTTTAGTGAGAGTTATGGAATTATTCATAGAAACATAAAAATCAACATTAACTTGATCACCTATGGGTGACATTTAAGCTGCCCAGAGGTTCACACAACACGTGATTACAGACATACACAGAAAACAATTGGAATGAGATCCTATTGTTTATCTAGAGAAAACAGAATTAAAATACCATTACAACCTTTTTTTTTTTTGAGCTAAAAAGGAACAAAGTTTTGGTTTGCATCTCCATCTGAAAGGATAGAGAGAAGAGAAGAGAGAGAAATTGAGGGGAGAAAGAAGACTTTTCTTTGGACACTTGGTCGCTGGCAGGAGGTGAGAAGAGGGGAAGGAAATTCACTACCTATAGAAGCTGATTTCTATTCTGGCTGCCACCATCTCCTTCTGGAGGAAGATGACACTGAGCACCCCAGGAATGCTCAGATGCTCTTGACCCCATTCAAACTTCTTTTCCATCAGTTTGCCTGTTTCCTTAGCACTCTCTACCCATTACTGCTCCCATCTTTTGTGGAAGTGAAATACTGCCTCTGTTATTCAATACTCTCTTTATCAGTGTTCAGTGGGGTTGCATAATTTAGAATTAGGCAATCTTTCCATCCAGAAGGATGTCTTCCATCTTTTCCTGGGCTAGGAAAAGGAACAATACTATAAGCTCTGGAATTCTTGAGAGTCATGGATAATGTACTCACCCCATTAATCCTCGTCTTTTCATTGGCAAAATGGGGAAAATACTAGTAGTACCTATCTCATAGGGTTTGATTCTCAAACAAGATAATATGCCTAACAAAATCAGCTAGGCAACTAACATTTATTCAGCATTTTCCACATGCCAGGCACTATGCTAAGCACTGGTGTTCCAAAGAAAGTCAAAAATATAGTCCCTGACAACATGCCAACAATTATGTACATGTAAGATATATACAGTGTAAATGGGTGGGTGACCAGAAAGGACCACTAAGCCATACTTAAGGATACTTGCCTACTGCATATTGACTTAGAAAATCACCACATTAACATTATTTTTGTTCTATTATATTTTTATTTATTTTGTTAATTATTTCCCAATTACATTTTAATCTGGTTCTGTTAGCACTAGGGAGTATGGTGGGCTTTGTGACACTTCTTCTCTAGACCATTCCCCCTTCCCACAAGGAAAGACTCTGTCTCAAAAGTATATTATATAAGTATACTGGCTTTCCAAACTTGCAGATGTGATTGATTTGAAGGCAGTCCCCAGAAATTCTTCCTCATCTATCTAAAAGGTTGCATTCTGGAATTTGGCGTGTAGGAACTCTCCCCTTGGTCCATATGGATGACAGCATACACAGCTCTTATGTTCCTCAGTTCCAAAATAGCTATGGACCTTTCACAGCATTTGGGGATTGGGTTTGTCCTTTGGATGGATGTAGGCTCTTAACCCTATTTTCTTTTGATCCATTCTCTGGAAAAGAAAAGGGGCAAAATGAGGAAGAAGTCTTCAAAGAAGAGTCACTTTCATGAGCATAGTACAAAATGGTGGCCCTGACCCACAATAATCTGAGTAAATAAATAAAATTATCTGCAACCACTGAGACTCAGTCATCCCCAGTGAGATTGTACTCATGGTACTCTATGATCCAGCTTCTCTGGCCTTATTGCTATTCTTTGTATACAATACTCCAAGCCCTTGCTCTGGATGTCTCCCAGTCTTAGAATGACTTCTCTCGTCTCTTCTGTGCCTCCTGATTTCCCTGGATTCCTTCAGGACTCAGCTCAAATTCTTTTTCCTCTAAGAGAGCTTTCCTGGTGACTCTCTCCTCCCACATCTAATGCCTTCTTTCTGAGATTACCTCCCATTTACACTGTATATATCTTCTATGTACATAAATGTTGGCATGTTGTGTCCCTTCTTAGACCATGTTTTTTACTTTCTTTGGAACACTAGTGCTTAGTATAGTGCCTGGCATGCGGAAAGTGTTGAATAAATGTTAGTTGACTAGCTGATTTTAAGTTAGGCATATTATCTTGTTAGAGAATCAAACTCTGTAATGTGGGTACTAGTGCCATTTCCCCCATTTTACAAATGAAGAGATGAGGATTAACGGGGTTAAGTGGATTGCCTATGAACATGAAACTACTAAGAATTAAAAGTACAATTTGAGCCCAGGTCATCCTGACACTGAGTCTGGCACTCTAGCCTAAGCCTAGTTGTCTTGTTCAACAAATGACAAAGCACCTAGATTTCTTCCTAATTATCTCACTTAAATTCCAAAGAATCTTGAAAGTGACTTGGTGGAATTATTCAAATTATTGTAGGACATTACAAACTGTACCTAAATGGTTGGCGTGGGAAGTTGTACCCTCTCCCAGTTCTTTAGAATATAATCTCCATCAGTGACTTTAAAGAAAGAGAATAAAGGCAAGATCTGAGTACTACCTGCATACATAGTTTCCTGTTGACATATAACAAGATTCCTACTTAGCTACTCTCAGTTAGTGCTGGGCTTAGAGTCAACAAAACCTGATTTCAAATCTGGCCTCAGACATTTACTACTTGTATGATCCTAGGCCTACCTGCTTCAATTTCCTCAATTATAAAATAGGGATTGTCTTGGGAATCAAATGAGACTATATTTGTAAAGAGCTGATGAGTATTTAGAGGGAATGTCTGAAAAAGGATTATGAAAATTTGAAGGTTGAAGTTCTTCTACTTAACTGTAGTTCATTTTGAAGCTAGTTTAATTGGTTATGTTGATGTTTAATGTTAAGGCAGACCTTCCTTTGATCCTACACTTTCCATCCTTTGCTTCACATAGCTTCCATCTACACTGACACAAATCATCTTCCACCTTCTGCTGCCAAGATGATCTCCCATTCCCTTGTGGAGACCCTCTGGTGTGAAGAGAAGCAACTTTCCCTTGGATTTCAGGCCTTCCATTTCCTGCTGTTCCTGTCTCTTGGAGAAGAGGAAGAGGAAAGGTTTGTGGGGAGCAGGACTTCCTGTTGTTGTGCCATCCTCTGCTTCATCTCCAGCATTTGGAGGGAAGAGGAGCAGTGAAGCTGAGCCTCCCATCTGATCATGTGCTTTCCATCTCCTACCAAACTTGTCTTCTGCCTGATCTCAAGCTTCCTCAGGGAGGAAGTGCCCATCTACTCAGAGATGAACATTTTCACACCTGATTAATACCCTACACACCTGTAGGTCATCATTCACACCTCTTTCCCACTCCCTTTATTCTTGTCCCCTTCAACCCTCCCACCCCAAAGTTCCTCCCAAATGCCATAAATCCTTCCACTATGCCCTCTGGAATGCCTGTTCCATAGGCAATAATCTACTCTACATCCTAAATCTTTTCCTCTCTCATTTCTTCCACCCTCTAGCAATCACCGAACCCTAGTTCCCCTCTGATGACATAGCCTCACTGGCCACCCTTTCTAGTACTGGCTGTAGCTTCACTCCTTCCCCTTGATTTACTGGTTGAGACACGGGAGTTGGAATACTCCTTGTACCTCATTGCTACTTCCAATATTTCTCTTATATTACTCAGTAACCTCTCCTCCTTTGAGATTTATATTACGTCTACCATCTATTCAAAATCCTGATGACTATTGCCTCCAGAATTCCAGTTGATTCCCCTCCTGAATGAGTTTGGTACCTGGTTCAGAATTTTTCTTTCCTGTCTTACCCTTGCCATTATTCCAAGGGACTTCAACATATTTATTAACTATCCTTCAAATACCCTTACTACTCACTTCTTTAACCTATTCATTTCCCATGATCTACTACTCCACCTTACCTCAGTCATACACAAAAATAGTCATAGCCTGGATCTTGTCATTATCCATAAATGTACCAACGCTATATGCAAGAATTTTGAAATCCTGTTATCTGAACATAATATACTGATTTTCTACCTCTCCTTCAGCCTTTGCATACCAAAGTCAGTTCTTTATCGATACCATGACTCATAACCCCTCCATCCTGTAGTCCTCTTCCAGACTTTATTCTCCAGCCATTCTCTCCTCTTTTCCCCATCTTGACCCCTTGGTGAACCAGTTTAACATCACATTGACCTCTTTCTTTGGATTCCTCTCTCCTGATCATAATGATGTTCGATCTAACTGAGGCCCTTGATATTGTCAGTCGTGAAGACTTATGGAAAATCATGTCAAAATTTGGTTGCCCAGAGAGGTTCGTCAGTATTGTATGTCAATTTCATGACAACATGTTTGCCTGGGTTCTAGATAATGGACAATGTTCTTGAGTTTTCCCAGTCACCAACAGAGTGAAGCAGTTATGTGTGCATGCTTCTATCCTATTTAGAATGATGTTTTCGAATGTTGTCAGATGCTTTCAATGAGGATGAACACATCAGCAAGGTCAGCTACTGCCCTGGTGATAAATTATTTAACTTGAAAAGGCTACAAGCCAAGACTAAAGTGGAGAGAGTGTTGGTGCATGATTTTTTTTGTTTGCAGATAATTGTGCACTCAATGTGGCCTCTGAAGCTCATATGCAACAAAATATGGATAGATTCTCTGTTGCTTGTGCTAATTTTGGCCTAACAATTAACATTAAGAAAACACAGGTGCTCCACCAGGCAGTGCCACACCCGCCATATGTGGAACCGTCAGTTATAACAAATGGGGAAGTTTTGAGTACTGTGCAGATGTTCACTTACCTTAGCAGTACACTTTCCTGAGAAAAGCAGAGAGGTTTTCATAGACTTTCTAGCCTTAAGCTAGAATGAGACATGTTAATGACATTTCTAAGAAAAGCTTCAGTGACCAGGAAATTCTGCTCCAGTAATAGAATTAAGCCCAAACTAGTTAACCAGGAGTGTCTCTGTTCTATATTCCAAAGACATTGGCACCTGAAGTAATTATTCTCCTTCTGGGGAGGAAAGCCTTTTTCTAGCCAAGTCTCTAGAAGAAATAGATAAACCACTCCTCATGGGAAAGAATCAGAAAGGGGTTTTCCCCTAGTCAGATGGCTAAATATAGTAAGAGCTTCAGCTTTCTAAAAGACATGTTGCATGGAAAGCCTTGAACTTTAAACTAAAGAGCATGACAGAGCCCACTCTTCCTTTGATGAGCAAGGGATAGCACCCAGCTAAAACCAGAAGCTAGAAATGAGGAGAAACTCCACAACAATGTTCCTGTGGTTAACCTGCCCTGCAGTGATCATAAATGACTAAAAGTGACAATGGGGCCAGTGGAGCAACCCTGAATAACAGTTACGTAAGATCAATAGATTGCAATGCAGCGACTATGCATCCATGTAGACTAAATGTCTGTTGAAGATTACACATTTGGAAAAGATGAATAATAATGAAAACTGTCATGTAAATATATGCCTATATTTATATTTCTATCAGTGTGTGTGCATATATGCATACATATGCATATATATGTATATAGTGTGCATATAACACCAGAGACAAAAAGACTTCTCAGATTTCCATCTTGAATCCTTCTTTTTTCTTACTCAAGTTTTATTAGGGGCTCTCTCCCCTCCAAGGGAGGTCTTTCACATTTTTTTTCTCCATTCCTTTCCCTTTATGTCCCAAAGAGAGATAAGGGAATAGGAGGAAAATGGGATTTTTATATCTGAATTTCTCTTTTGAAATTCGAATTCATTTTTCAGGATATCAGCATTAACTTGAAGATTCCTCGGGCTATTCTTTCACAAAAACAAACTGCACACTCTCTCATGATGAAAAAACAAAGAAAATCTGAAGTGATTTCAAAAGTGCTTTTAGAATAAGAGGTCATAGTGCCTCTGTACTCTACCCTGGCTAGACATCTTCTGGAGTATGGTGATCTCTTCTAGGGACAACAGTTTTAGAAGAATATTGATAAATTTCAGAGCATCCAGAGGAAGGCAACCTGCATGGTGAAGGGTCTCAAGTTCATGTCACATAAGGACCAGTTGGTAAAACTGGGAATATTTAGCTTTGAGAAGAGGGTAGAGGCATTGGTGGTGGTGACAGTGGAATGACAGCTATCATCAAACATTTGAAGGGCTGTCATCAATCAATCAAACAATGAGTGTTTATTAAGTGTTCATTATGTACCAGGCAGAGTGGTTTGGACCATCATGTGAAAGATGGCTTTGATTTATTCTGTTGGCCCCAGAGGGCAGAACCAAGTACAATGGATAGAAATGACAAAGAAGCAACTTTGGAGTAGATGTCAGGAAAAAATTTCTAACCATTAGAGTTGTGTGAAAGTAGGATGGGCTGCCACAGGAGAGAGAGGGGGTTCTTCTTTGTAGGTTTTCTTTCTTTTCCCTATTCCTCCTCTCCCCTTTTTGGGGGAAATAAACACAATTAAGTGACTTGCCCAGAGTCACACAGAGAGTAAGTGTCTGAAACCAGATTGGAACTAATATCCTTCTGACTCCAGGGCTGGTTGCTCTATCCACTGTACCACCTAGCTGCCCCTTTTGGGGGTTTTCAGGCAAAGGTTGGATGAATTAAGGATGTGTTTGTCTCAAAGTCTTTCAAGGTCCTTTTCCAATATAAAATTCTGTGATTCTGATCCTTCTTTGGGAATATCTCAATGTAATTTCCCATATACTGCACAAGGTACTTTGTATCCTTTGAATCCTTTGTCCCTCATAGTACCCCAATCCCACTTATGACAAAAGCCCCAAATGAGCTATGACGAATGCTAAGGACAATAAAAATGATGTTTCTTAGATCTTTGCTGAGGGGGCAAGAGGAGAGAGAAATGAATAGTATGATGATTTGGGGATGAATGAGTTCAGGATGATGAATGATAGAAACTACTCTACTCCCATTTTGTTTAAATGTTTAATTGAGAAAGAAAATGGTCTGGTCACATGGAAATAATTAGGGTTAACTGATGTATAACTCAAAATCTTGATTAAGACCCCCTCAACAATTTAAATGGACCCTCCTCCTTTTAGTGGAGAAATCTAGGTAGAATAGAGTGCTGGGCCAGGAGTCAGGAAGACTTGAGTTCTAATACTACCTCAGTTCTAATACTTATTAGCTTTATGACCTGGGCAAGTCATCTAAACTCTCTCTGCCTCAATTTTCTCAACTACAAAATATGAATAATAATATAACCTATTTCCTAAGGTTTTGAAGATCAAATAAGATAATATTTGTAAAGTTCTTAGCACAGTGCCTGACACAGAGTAGATGCCTAATAAATGCTCATTTTCTTCTTTCCTTCTCCTTCCATCAATGAACTTACATGATGACACATACAAGAATACTATACTTTGGGTGGGCATGTTGGAGGGTAGGGTGGGGAAGATATGAACTGAATTGTTGGAGGGAGTACTCATATGGATGAGATCTTAGATCCATTTGGGTATTTCTTCTACATCAAAGAATGATCTTTACATTCTCGCAAGAGAATATATATAGTTAGCAAAGAGTTGAAACTGAGGAGAAGGGAGAAAATGGGTCCAAGTCCTGCAGGACAGTGGAAAGAGGGCTAGATTTGGAACCAGGGAACCTGAGTTTGAATCATGGCTCTGCTTCTTAGTGCCTGAACAAACTTGGGCAAATTGCCTGATCTCACTGTTTCCTTATCTGTAAAATGAGGGGACAAAGACCTAGCTGATCTCAGAATTCTCTTCTGCAATAACAAACTCAATAGAAATCATATGATTATCTCAATAGATGCCTTTGACAAAATATAACACTCATTCCTGATAAAAACACTAGAGAGCATAGGAATAAATGGAGCTTTCCTTAAAAGTGATAAGTAATATTTGTCTAAAATCATCAGCAAACATTATCTATAATGGGGATAACCTGGAATCATTCCCAATACAATCAGAGGTGAAGCAAGGGGACCATGATCACCTTTATTATTTAATATTGTACTAAAAATGCTAGTTATAATAATAAAAGAAGAAAAAGAAATTGAAGGAATTAGAATAGGCAATGAGGAAACAAAACTGTCACTCTTTGCAGATGATATGATGTTATCCTTAGGAAATCCTAGAGAATCAACTAACAAACTATAGGAAATTAAACTTTAGCAAAGTTATGAGATACAAAATAAACACATATAAATAATCAGCTTTTTTATATATTACCAACAAAGGCCAGGAGCAAGATATAAAGAGAGAAATTCCATTTAAAATAATTGTGGACAACATAAAATACTTGAGAGTATACTTGCCAAGACAAATCCAAGAACTATATGAACACAATTACAAAATACTTTTCACACAAATATAATTAGATATAAACAATTGGGAAAATATTAATTGCTTATGAGTAGGCCAAGTCAAGATAATAAAAATGACAATTCCATCTAAATTAATCTAGTTATTCAGTGTCATACCAATAAAACTGTCAAAAGTTATTTTATAGAGATAGAAAAGAATAATAGCAAAATGTCAAGGATATTAAGGGAATCAGTGAAAAAAATGTGAGGGAAGGTGGTCTAGCTGTACCAGATCTCATCAAGCACTAATTATCAAAAACTATCTGGTACTGGCTAAAATAAGTGTGGTGGATCAGTGAAACAGATTAGATACAAATTACATTTCAGTAAATGACCATAGTAATCTAGTATACAACAAGTCCAAAGATCTAAGTTTTTGGAACAAAAACTCATCATTTGATAAAAACTACTGGGAAAACTAGAAAACAGTTTGGCAGAAACCAAGTATAAACCAACATCTCATACCATATACCAAGATAAGGTCAAAACAGGTACATGATTTGCACATAAAAGATGATGCCATAGGCAAATTAGGAGAGCATGGAATAGTTTATCTGTCAGATTTATGGATAAGGAAAGAATTGAGGACCAAAGAAAATACAGAGAGCATTACAAAATATAAAATAGATAATTTTTATTATATAAAATTAAAAAGTTTCTGCACAAACAAAACCAATGAAACCAGAATGATAAAGAAAACAGAAGACTGGGAAAGAGTTTTTTTTTGCAATAAGCATCTCTGACAAAGGCCTCATTTCTAAAGTAGATAGAGAACTGAGTAAAATTTATAAAAATACAAGTAATTCCTCAATTGATAAATGATCAAAGGATATAAATAGGTAGTTTTTAGACAAAGAAATCAAAGCTATCTATAGTCATATAAAAATGCTCTAAATCATGATTAGAGAAATGCAAATTTAAAAAGCTCTGTGGTACCACCTCACACTTATCAAATTGGCTACTATTACAAAAAATGGAAATGATAAATATTAGAGGAGATGTGGGAAAACTGGGAAGCTAATGCACTGTTGGAGAGTTGTGAACTGATCCAACCATTCTGGAGAGCAATTTGGAACTATGTCCAAAGGGCTATAAAACTGTGCATGTCCTTGATCCGGCAACACCACTGCTAGCTCTGTATTTCAAAGACATCCCCCCAAAAGGGAAAAGGACCTATTTGTACAAAAACATTCATAGCAACTCTTTTTTTTTGTGGTGGCTAACAATTGGAAATCAAAGGGATGTTCATCAATTGGGGAATGGCTAAACAAGTTGTGGTACATGATTGTAAAGGGATATTATTGTGCTATAAGAAATGATAAACACATAGATTTCAGTAAAACCTGGAAAGACTTACATGAACTGATGTAAAGTGAAGTGAAAAGGACTTGGAGAACTTTGGACACAATAACAGTAATATTGTTCGATGAAGAATTGTGAATGACTTAGCAATTCTCAGCAAAGCAATGATCCAAGAAAATCCTAAAGGACTAATGATGAATCATATTATCTGCATCCAGAGAAACAACTGATATTGTTTGAATACAGACTGAAGCTTGCTATTTTTCATTCTCTTTCTTTTTTCTTTTGGTTTTATTTGATTAATTTATTAATCTTATACAAAATGACTAATATGGAAATGTTTTATATGATTGCGCATGTATAATCTATAACTGACTACTTACCATATGAGGGTGCAGGGCAGGAGAGAGAGGGAGAGATAGAATTTGGAACTCAAAGCTTTAAAAAATATTTTAAAATTGTTTTAACATGTAAATGGATAATATGCATAAATATACATACGTATATATGCATATAAAAGAATATGATAGAGAAAATGTAAGTAATTCAGATTAAACTTAAAAGTATGTAGTGGGGGAAAAAAAGAACTTTCTTCTAGCACATTGGTTCAGATAAAACCATCAGGCCCCTATGTCCTCCCTCTGAAGATACTAAAATCACTGGTAGATATAGCCTGTGACATTGCTAAAGTGTTCTGTTATCCTGTGAAAAATAATAGAGGGCAGGGCAGGAGCCACAGCACCAAGGACAGGAATATACATCAATGCAGTGGCTAGAAAGAGATTCTACAGACCACAGATACAGGTGTGTGTGTGTGTGTGTGTGTGTGTGTGTGTGTGTGTGTATGTGTGTATGTTGTAGTTTTCTAAAGACTCCTTTCATGGTATTAGTTTGGGGGAAAATTGCATCACTGCTTCTGACAGGGCTGCAGTCAGCCTCCTTGCTTAAGGGAAAGCCAACCAAAAGAAGTGAGCTGACAACATTGATGTATATGCCAATTTGGAGACAGTGGAGAGATTGTACATGGAAGATAACCTTGGACAATCGCTCTGCCCCTGTGGTCTGTTCCTGTGTTTGATCAGTTTCTCCTGGAACCTCCATTCTAGGGGAAAAGGCCAGGCTCGTCCTGGTTACTGTCTCATCCCTCTATGGGCTCCACTACTGATTCTCCATGAAGTCATTCAGATTCCTTCTCTGCTCTCTCTTTCAAAGTCCTTCCTTGAGAGCTGGGATTGTCTTTCATTTTGCTTGTAATTTGCATTCCCCATGTTTAGCACAGTGCCTGGCACACTGTAAACATCTAATAAAAGCTTGTTGATTTGACGATTGGGAGTCAGTAGGGGTAGAGGCCAAATGAGATTGGAGGTGTGAATAAGGGCATAGTCTGTTGATTTCAGTGGATTTTTTTCCTTACATGGGTGTCCTTCCTGAGGAAAGGGCACCAGAGGAAGTTTCGACTGTGTATCCCTGGGTGTTGTATATGTTTCAAACCAGCATGTTTACCACTAGGTAACTGGACCATCTGGGGAGGGGTCATGATGACAAGATCACCTATGGCAGAGCTGCTGTGCTGTTTCCCTTAGAATGAGTGAATAAATTGACAAATAAGCACTTGTTCTAAGTGTTTAGTGCATACTAGCTTTTGTGCTAGGCAGTGGAGATACAAACACAAAATAAACTCAATATTTGCCGTCAGGAAAGTTTTTATTCCATAGGAGTATGTAGAACAAATAAAGGATAAGGAACCAGGGAAGAGAATTTGGATTTGGGGAATCACAGATCCTCTGAGTGGAGTCCTGGAGAAGCAGACAGTCATGTCCTTTGCAATGACATCATAAGACTGGACTTCTGTTCCCCTGAGCAACAGCAATAGGTGGAAAGCAGGGATTAAAGATGGACAAACAGTTAGAGGGCAAATAAAATGCCTGCCCAGGGTAGACTTTGCTTTCCAGGCTCCCTGAACTGCTTCCTTATCCTAAAGGCCGGTCCACACCATGATCAAAGCATTCTGGTTTTTGTTTTTTTTTTTCAGATGATAGGACTTCAGACAGGTCAAATTTTCAAAAAAAAAAAAAAAAAAAGAAAAGAAAGAATGGAAGAGTACTCTTCACACCAGAACTTGATGTTGATTCCTGGCCAGAGACTAGAATGCATTATTAAAGTTTTGGGAATCCCAACGAGCCAGGATGAATCCATCATTGGAGTCATGCCAGACTAACCTCATTTCCTTTTTTTTTTGACAGGGTTTCTAAATTGGGAGATGAGCTGGACACCGCAGACAGAGTATGTCTGGATCACAGCAAAGTATTTGAAAAAAAAGTCTTACTATATCCTTGTGGACAACATTTAGAAGTGCGGGATGAATGCTAATGCAGTTAGGTGGGGACAGAATTGAATGAAGGGTCAGACTTAAAGTTGATGAGTATAATTCAGTTAGTCTGAATTTCAGGTGACTGCAGAAACTACAAGTCAAACATCCGCAAGCAGCTGGATGGCTTAGTTTATTACATTCTGCCTTTCTTTCTATACTCAATGAATTATTGCAGTAAGTAAGTTTAAGGGTTTGCCTTTGATATATACTGACTTATGACATCTGGACAAGTCATTTAAACTCTCAGTGACCTAGTCAACTCCCTGAGACTTCAAGTTGTAGAAAAGGTGCTGACCCATTGGAAGAAGGGGTTTTCTCACCAGGAAGTGACCTGCCAATGAAATCCTTGTCCCAGTCCCTGTGCATATTAATGAGCACGTAATGTCCAGATGCGGAGGGCAGTTATTATTCATTGCAAGGAAATTGCAGCTGGGCTTAATCACTGCGTAGGAAGATGTAATATCGAAGAGGAGAGGGCCATGTGCTCTTAGAAGTACATTTACTATTGCCAGTGTGAGAAACATGCTCACCTTAAACAAATAACAATATTTGTGAAATCAGGACAGCTTTTTATTAATTTTTATGTTCATTCCCTCTGAATAACGGGTACCTAGGGGAGTGCTACAATTATTCAGACCAATGCAAGCCTTCTTACACTATTCCAATTTAAATCTTCCCATCTCCCATCTATTGACCAAAGGAGACTTCCTAAAAACTGATGTTCTCTCTGATAGACTTCCTCTCAAACAACTCGTCAAGCCTGCGCATAAGTTTTTTACCTTTTACCTGATCATGCTAGGTCACAACTCTGATTAGCTGCTATCACTTGTAGCTGTGAGGAGTTTTAACCCTGTGGAAACAAAATTCTTTCTTTTGTTTCCCACAGTCACCCCCCATAATAATGAAATAGGAGCCTTGCACTGCATTTGAAGTCAGAAGAATTGAATTGGAATCCCAGTTCTGCTACTACCTATCTATGTTACCTTGGGCAAATTGAAGGATCTCTGTGGGCTTCAATTTCCTCTCCCATAAAAAGAAGGGGGTCTTAATAGGTGTGTTTCTAGCTCCAAATCTATGATCCTCTGCAATTTAAAGAAAGTTTTAGAGCTTTCCTGCTGCATCATAAGGAATGAGGTCTAGTCAAGCCCCAGAGAAAAGATTCCTTTCTTCGTCTGTTGTATTACCTCTTTGTACTTGACTCATTTTATTTTGTATTTTGTCGATATATGCTCATGCTTTAGCATCATTAATAGATTATACACTAATTGAGATCAGATATGGAGCTCTATATTGCCTTGTATATACTTAAATATGTTCATGTTGTCTTCCTTGATAAGTTCCTTGCAGGCAAAGATACTTTCCTTTCAGTGACTAATTAATGTACAATGCTTGGTACATAGTAAGTGCTTTATAAATAACTTTTTGATTGACCCATCTTCCCCAACGCCTAGGCATTTAAAAATATTTGTTGAATTATTTCCATATCAGCAAAATTGCTAGTGATGAGGGGTTTAGGAACAGGAAAAGTTTGGAATCAGTCTCTTTCATGCAATCTACTCAACCATTCTGGTTTACTTGAGGTTCACGTCTCTGGGCCTTGTATTTCTCAACTCTTTCGACTGCCTACAATGCACATCTACAACTCTTGCGACTCCACTTTTCCTTCAAGTTCGGCTCAAATGCCGCCTGTCCTGATCCTCCTGCCAGTGCAGATACTTTGTATCTATTTTGTGTTTCATTTTAGGCATATACGTTGTTCTCCCCAATAGAATATAAGCTCCTTTAGGGTAGTCACTGTTTCCCATTTGTCTTTCTTTGTGTCCCCAGAGCTTAGTGCAAAGCCTGACACTCTCAACGTGTGTTGAATGAAGGAGAGGGTGACGTGTGTGTGTGTGTGTGTGTGTGTGTGTGTGTGTGTGTGTGTGTAAGTCCGTTATTTGTTTCAGTGGAAGAAAGTTCTTCAGATGAGAACTGAATCTGGGTCAGGGTGTGAACATGAAGCCAGGTCCCAGGAGAAAAGGAGGAGCGAGCGGAAAACAAACTTTTCGGCCAGAATCGAATAGGCTTGGCTCCCAGCAGAAAAATGGAAGAAATCGGGTTGGGAATGAAGTAAATGAGCACTGCGGGGAGAAGTGAGCGGAGGGAAGCGGGAAAGGGAGCAAGGCGTGGCCAGCATTGCACCAATCATCGTTATGGGGGCGTGGTTTCTTGAGCTCCAGCCAGCTGGAAAGACTGCCTCCTCCCTCCCGCCGACGTCCAGATGCCTGAGCTCTGGCGCATGGGCCCGGGGGAGGCTTAGTCTCCCGAAGCCAGGGGTGGGGCCCTAAAATCTAGGGATGCTAAGCTGCGGACAGGGCTAGATGAATAACCCTTGGCTGAAAGCACGTCTGCGAGGTCAGCTGGTGCCAAGTCATAAGACCATGATAACTTGGAATCACAACATTTAGGGTCCTGCCTGTGGGCTGGGCAGGGGCCAGGGGGCCGAGCTTAGCAGGGATAAAAGGACATCGTGAAGCCCCGGTCTCCTTTTCTCCCCCCTCCTAAGTGGCAGTTGCTTTGCGAGGTGAGGGCCAGTGTGAGGGGGTGGAACAGGCAGCATCTCAGCCGTGACCAGGGAGACAGCCCGGAAAGGCTAAGCAGATCCCCAAAGAACTGGAGGAGACAGATTAATACCCCAAGGCCAAGACTCCCGGAATTGGGAGCTCATCCACTTCAGATCGGGGCAGGAAGAGAGGGGAGGGGAGACAGGGTGGGAACTAGAGACCAAAGGGGGAACTAGCTGGAAGTTTATTCCCGCTGGGACTTTGGGTCTGCTGCAGGGCTCGGGCTTGGGCAGAGCGGTGGTGGGCTTTTTTAGGTACACCGAGGGGCTCCGGGTGGAAAACGAGCAATGGCCGTGGCAGGGTGTGTGCAGCCGGCCGACTGGAGCGGGGCAGAGGAGGGCCCCCAGCCTGCCCGGCCCAGCCTGACCTCCATCTCCTCGGGGGAGCTGCGGAGCCTGTGGACCTGTGACTGCGAGCTGGCCCTGCTGCCCCTGCGGCAGCTGCTGCACATGCAGCCGGGCTTCTTCCAGCTGCGAGGTGACCAGCTCCTGGTCCTGGGGCCTAGGCCTCAGGAGGCCCCACGTGGGGGCTTTAATGTCTTCTGCGACGGCTTCGTGCGCCTGGACCGGCACCTCTACAGAGTCAGCAATTACTTAAAGAGGTGAGTGGCCGAGTCTCCATGCCGGCAACCCTGCTCTGCTTCCCCAGAACCCTGAACTCCCCTGGTTTCCAAAGGAACCTGCGCCTGACTCCGTTGTCTCCCCAGCCATCGAGGCTGAGCCATCCCTACCATCCTCTCACCCTCCCCCACTCGCAGCTTCTAAACTTCATGATTTCTTGTCTTGTCCAGAAGCCGGGGGCATCGTTTTCCTCCCAATAAAAATAATTCCTCCCTGTATTTTGCATTGCATTTTTGCAGGTGCAGGTCGAAGTCCCTCGGGAAGGCAAACTAATTCTATGGTTTGGAAAATTGAGTGGGTATGTGACCCTGCACTGGGGTCTTCCTCCGCCAAATCGCCGAACAAGTAGACTCCTTGGGACTGGAGCTTTAACTGGGATTACTGGAATCCAAAGGAGTGAATTCCTTTGGGGGAACTGTAGGCAGCTGAGAAGTGCCTATCCTCAGCTTCAGGTCTGGGGAGCACTACAGAAATCTAAGCTGCCCCCAGGATATGACCTGTGGGGAGAAGTGATCACTTCTGATTCCGTAAACCAGAGCGTTCACCGGTAGCATATAGGAGGGGAATTTTTGTTCCACCTCGAAGCGCATGTGCCCTACATAGTAAACTCAAACATTGTCAGCTCACTAGAAATTTACAATTTAAACCAACAACCGGGAACTGGCAATGAGAAGAACCAGTTGGACAGATTAGGGACTAAATAGTGATCAATGAATAAAATGACTTATGATTCAGAAATAGTGACAGCTCTCCTCCAAGACAGAGCTCCATTCTGGTCCTTGTCACTGACAAATATTGGCTGGGTGATCCTGGGTAAATCACTTAATCTCTCTATTCTAGGCAGTTCTTTAAGCTGCTGAGAAGCTGTTGAACAACATTGGTGGAGGGATTTCCAAAGGTTCAGTTCTTATCCCTATTAAAAGCAATAGAAGTATGTATGGTTAGCGAACTGTGGAATGAAGAATGAATTGCTTGAGCAGTATGTCAGATTAGAATGTTAGAAGAGATTCATTCCAATTTAACAGTAATTTATTGATCCCCTGCTATGTGCCAGGCATGGAAGAGATGAAGACAAAAAAGAATCAGTCCCTGTCCTGAAAGGGCTTACGTTCTCTTGAGGGAAATTACGTGAGCACAGATAAGTAAATGCAAAATGTAAGCAGGATAAATATAAAATGTATACAGAATAACTAGGAGTGGGGAGGAGAGAAGACACTAACCTCTAGGGGAATCAGGAAAGTTCTCTCCTAGGAAATGGCAGCAGAGCTGGGCCTTGGAAGTGGGGGAGGGACTCCAGGAGGAAGAGTTAAGGAAGAGCATTCCAGGTAGGAGAGGGAGGGAGAGGAGACTGTGCAAACACCAAGCCTTCTTCCACTTAGGAAACTCATTTTTATGGAAAGGAAAGAGTCAAATTCTAAGCAATGGACTAGGATGCTTGGTGAGCTGGGAAGAGGAGAGCATCCTAAGAACAGGCTACTAAGAAAGAAAATTCAAGAGTGAGAAGAGGGGGTGTTGCCCTGCTTTGCCTCCATGCAGCAAAAATGGGCCACGTTAGAATTCTGGTTCAGAGATAGTGAAATTGCTTTCCTAAGAAATAAGTGTCTAGAAACGGCCCAGGATGTGCATAAACTTTGGCTAGCCCCCTCTATGACCTTAGAGGGAGTGACCACCTACCACTAAGATGAGTCATTCTTACAGATAGAAATGAAAGATTATGTTGGCTCTTCTCACTAGATAAATGTTTCCTGACATATAAACATTTTTTTTATCACCAACCTATCTCTTAGGGATACTGTGGTGACTGGTGCCTGCAAAGATGCATGGTTCTCTCTGAAGAACCTATAATGCCAGTCTTTTAAAATAAGTCCTTCCCTCAGGTATTTGTTATTTTGTCTCATTTCTGGTAAGTTCTTGTTTTTCAAAAATTTTCTTCATATCTCAGGAACATCTGTATCCACCTACAAAGTACAAAATATGCTTTAATGAAATCCAAGGTTCAGTCTGTATCCTTATTAAAAGCAAAAACAATATATATGGTCAGTGAACTGTGGAATGAAGAATGAATAGCTTGAGTGGTACGTCAGAGTATGTCTCCTTCTCCTCTCTCTTCCCTCATCCTCTTCCTCCTCCTTCCTCCTCCATCTCTTTTTATCCTCTTCCTCTTCTTTCCCTTCTTAGTCATCCACCCCTTCCTTTTCTTCTTCCTTCTCTTCCACTAATGCAGATCATCACCTCTTCTGCACCTTATAGTCTTAGAGCAGAGGTTTCTAATCTTGTTTATGTCATGGGCACCATTGGCAGCATGGCAAAACTTATGGATCCCTACTCAGAATCATGTTTTTAAAGCATAAAATCAGATTACAAAGGAAACCAGATATATTGAAATACAGACCCCAACATTAAAATTTCCAAGTTGATAGATCCCTGAAATCTATGTACAGACCTCTTAGGGTTCATGGACCCCCAGACTAAGAACTTCTAGAGCTACCTGAGGCACTGTTATGTGACTTGGCCAAGGTTGCATGGCCAGTATATACCAGAGAGGGTACTTGAACACAAGTCTTCCAAAAACTGACTTATAAAAACTTCAAAAACTGTCTAGTCACTATACCATGTTGTGTCCAAAATGGGTTGGCAACTTGCCCAAGCAACCCCAGATAATTTGATTATAGGCCTGAAACTAGAACCCAGGTCCTTTGGACTTAGTCCCATATTCTTTTGGCAATACTCAGTACTGCCCCTGTAACTTTAAGGGAATTCTTTGGGCAGTGCCTACCACAGTACCATAGCCATGTTTTCCAACATCTAAAAACATAGATAAGGAATTTCTTTGGCTGGGTGAGCTGTTATAAAATCCGCCAGAAATATAAACAAGTTCTACCATTTTTTGAATTGATTTGAAATTTCAACAGATTAGCCTGCTTATGCTTAACCCTATTATAGCCATGAGATGTGGAAGAATTATGCCATAGAACTGGTCAGTAACATATTCAGAACTGAGAGTAGGAGAACCATTTCACTGAGTGAAAGACCTAATAATAAAAAGCTTGTTTCAGCTGCTACAACCAGAGAGAGAGAGAGAGAGAGAGAGAGAGAGAGAGAGAGGGAGGGAGGGAGAGAGAGAGAAGGAGGGAGGGAGAGAGAAGGAGGGAGGAAGGGAGAGAGGGGTGGAGGGAAGGAGAGAGAGACATAGAGAAATGCACACACAGAGAAAGAAAAAAAGAGAGAGACAGGTAATGGACATTCAGAATGGTGGGAGTGATGGTGATCATAGTAGAGTGTGTGTGCGCATGCGTACTCATATATGTATGCATAGGACCCAAGTAGGACAAAAGGGTAGAGTGACCATACAATGAAGAGTTGGAACACTCTCCTTCAACCCTCCCTCCCCCATCCAGTTAGTTTCCAAATCTTTTTAACTCTACTTCTATAGCTCGTCTCGCACTTGGTTCCTTCTTACTTAAGTGGCCATCATGCTCATCAGACCCTTATCACATGCCTTTCTGCAATAGCTTCCTAATTGGTTTCCTTACCTTTACTCTTTCCCCTTTCCAATTCATCTTCCATACACTAAATAATCTTCCTAAAAACCACTTCTAACTATGCCATTCTCCAGCTCAAGAAGTCTCAAAGGCTCCTTGTTGCCTCTTAGGAAAAATAAAAAAATAGCCTTTTTGGCATTTAAAGCCTTTAACAATTTGGCTCCCCTCTATCTTTCTGGATATGTTACTTTGCTTCATGCACTCGGTGGTCCAGTCAAATTGGTCATATGGCTATTCTGTCTCCTGGCTTTGTATGGGTTTGAAGAGCTGGAACGTACTCTACCTTCACCTCTTGGAATCCTTTGCTTCCTTTGAGTCTCAGCTCAGTAAGGACCTCGTACAGGAAACCTTTCCTGATCCCTGTAGAGCAGGGGTGCTTAACTTGGGATCCATGGAGAGATTTCAAGGGGCTCATGAACTTAGATAGGAAAAAGCTACATCTTTATTTTCACTAACTTCTAACAGAAATTGAACCTTTCAATTTTTAATGTAGAAAACAAATAATTTTCTGAGAAAGGGTCCATAGCTTTCACCAAACTTCCGGGGGCTCATGACACACACATGAAAAAGTTAAGAATGCTTGGTCTCTTCCTCCTCAAATTCTACTGTAATCACCTATCTCTATAAATGGTATGCCTTTAGGGAAGATGCTGGTTTATTTTTCATTTTGTCTCATATGTCCAACACCTGGTACAGTCGCGTGATGGTTGCTCAGTAATGGATGCTCCATGTTTGGTGATTGAATGGAATTTACTGAAAGTTAGTTTAAAAATGATATAAGCACAATATAATTATTCTTTCATTTAAAGTTGCCTTGGGATGTTGAAGGACCTGTGTACCCTTCACATTTACTTTGCTCTGTGTTTATTTGTATACATTTCTTAATTATCCTGCTAGATTGTAAACTCCTGGAAGCCACCAAGGGACCAAGTACGTCCTTATTGCCTATTTGCTAAATGAGTGAATTTATGAAAGAATGAAATGAATGGGTGTGATAATGGCTCAAGGCACTGGTGGAGACCTTAGGTATGAAAACTGTGTCCAATGATGATAGGATGGAGAGAAGGGGATAGGCAGAAGAGATGTTGTGGGAATAGAACTGATAAGACTCAATTATTATTGAATAAAGGGGAAGGATAACTTTGAATTTGTAAACCTGGGACTGGAAAAATGATGTTGACTTCAAAAGATACAGGAAAGTTAGGAAGAGAAAGTTTAACAGGAAAGAGAATGAGTTCTATTTGGGGTACATTGATTTTTTTTCCCATTCTATCTTTTTCTCAATGATGTAAATTTTTTTTAACATTTGTTTTTAAAAATTTTGAGGTTCAATCTCTCTCTCTCCCTTCTCTTCTTCCTTGAGAAGGTAAGCAATTTGATATAGATTATGCAAAACATATTAGCCGTTTTGGGAAAACACAGATTTAAAAAAAACAAACCCAAGAAAAATAAAGTTTAAAAAATATGTTTCCATGGTCATTCATACTTCATCAGTTCTTTCTTTGGAGATGGATAGTATTTTTCAGCATAAGTCATTTGAAATTTTCTTGGATTGTTGTATTGCTGAGAATAGCTAAGTCATTCATAATTGATTATTTCCACATATTGCTGTTACTGTGTATAAGGTTCTCCTGATTTTGCTCACTTCACTTGGGTGCATTGATTTTAATATGGCTACAGGACATACATTTGAAAATATCCAAATGGCAGTTAGAGACACAAAACTGGAGCTCAGGAGGGTTTTAGGGATAGAGATACACACGTATTAGAGGTGATAATTGAACTCATGGAACTAATGAGGTTGTCAAGAGAGAAGGTGGAATAGGATCCAGGACATATTCCTGGGGTACACCTATGTATTGGGGAAAGGACCTCGATTCTGATCTAGCAAAAGGGCTCCCAAGAAGTGGCCCAACAGGTAGGAGGAAAATCAGGAGACATCAATGTCATGCACTCCCAGGCAGGAGAGGGTAGTCAACAGTGTCAGAGGTTACAGAGCAGTCTACAGAAAGATGAGGAGAGAATTTTTGACAATTAAGAGATCATTGATAATTGTGGAGAGATCAGTTTCTGTTGACTGGTGATGACAGAATCCAGAATGCAAGGGACTGAAAAGTAAATGAGAAGAAAGGAAGTAGAGGAAATGAACTTAGATAGGCTTTTCTAGGCATTTGGCTATGAAGAGAGCTGAAGCACAATAGCCTGAGAGGATAGTTGAAGCAAGTAAGAGGTTTATGTTATTGTTGTTGCTTTGTTTTTAAAGGATAGGGGAGACTTGTAAGTGGCACTGAAGGAGCTGACAGGGAGAGATTGAAAATTAAAGGGGGGTTGGGGTAAGCTGCCAGAAGAGACAGAAGGCTAATGGGATCAAGGACATAAGTAGAGGGGTTGGTCTTGGTGAGAACATGGGCCATCTTTTCATCAGAGACAAGTGTAGGAGGAGGGAATAGAGTATGTTATTAAACTGTTTTGAGATATAGACTAGAAGAAATGAAGGGATTCATGGAGAATGGTGTTGTGAAGGGCTAGAATATAGAACATATCATCATGATGGCAACCATATGGCTCCTTAAGCAGTCATATGGTTCAACCATCCATCTTGCAGAAGAAACTGAGGCCTTGAGGTGTTAAGCTGAAGGTCATACAGGTAGTAGATGTCAGAATCAGGATTTGAGCCTGGTTGGGTCTTTTGACTCCAGAGTCAGTCTTTGGGAATGGTTGCTACAATAGGACAATAGGGTAGTCCATTAGCAAAGAATAAAAGAATTGCTTTGTTGCAGTGAGGACTCAGTGGAGACTAGAAACCATGACTTTGTAAGGGCCCCTGTCATCAGGGTTGTGAGACTTCCTCTAGTCCAACAACATGTGAGTAAGAAGAAGGAAGACGGCAGAGCTAACTGGGTGTTGGGGTTTGGTAAGGAATGAGTGCTGATTGGGGCTTGGGATTTGAGATACTTGTATAGCTGAATTCTGGGCTCAAGATTATGAAGAGGGCAAAATGAAGCCAGAGCGGAAGTTTTGGCCCAAGAAAGCAGAAATGATGGATGGAGGAACTAGTGGTCATGGTCAGGATTAGAAAAAGGTTGAGGAGAAATGAGGCACAGTGAAGGATGAAATGATAGGAGGTCATGGTCAGATAGAGAAATGTTAGTTAGTAATATTCGTTATTATTTTAGAAGAACCTAAATAAGCTCCACAAGAAGCTTTTGATAGCTTCTTTCTATGGTGTTATGGATAGAACGTTGGATTTGGAGTCAGAGAGATCTGAGTTTGAATTCTGATTCCAATACAACTGGGATAAATTATTTAAGTTTCAGTTTGTTTATCTGTAAAAAGGGGACATTAATAGCTCCTCCCCTGCAGAATTGATGTGAGAGGATATATGCAAAATACTTTGCAGATCTCAGAGTTCTGTAGAAGTGTGATCTATGATTCTTATCTTCTCAGGGTCATATGGTAAATGCAGTAGTTTTTATTTCTCTAGATTATCTTGAAGATGTCACAGATGCTGAAAGACGCAGCCTTGAGGAAGTGACCTTGTTAAGTATTCCTCATTTGTTGGAATTGTAATGAGGCTCTCCTGTTTAATTCATCTGTATCTTTTAATCACTGTCTTGCCCAGGTGTTTTCCTATAACTATGACAAGATGAAGCATGAATGATAGAAGGGGGGAAGGGGACTCTTGCCATCTCATCCTCCAGATGTTACATTACCACAGGCCTATAAGTCACCAGCATATTTTGTCCAGAGCTCCCCAAAACACAGATAGACTTTTGTTCAGTGGAACATATTACTACCAGCAAAGAGGCTGAACACTTCTTTGGAAGACAGTTGATGCCTGAAGGAGTGAACCTTGTAATACTTATTTAACTCCTTGAAGGCAGGCAGGGACTGGAGCTGGTTGCATTTTTGCATTCCTAGTAACTTGTCCCCTCAGTGTACATGATGTATTCCCTATAGTGGTAGCGCTCACTGAGTACATCAGAAGCAAAGACTGACAGAGCAGGAGTGATTTAGCTCTATTTGCATGACTTTTTTACCAGGTGCAGATTTTAAAACTCACTCAAAGGAGTTTGATCTAACTATTGTGACAAAAATTATCTGAGGGATCTATTGATTAGGTATTGCTGCCAATCACTGGATCAACATAGAGCTAGTTATCTGCAGATTTCATTTACACTAAGAGTGCAGACTCATCTGTAAAAAAGTCAGAGAGCATCAACTTCTGCTGCCTTAAAAAGAATGGGAATAGGTAAGCAGCATAGAAAAATGGAATTTTCTAGAGAGCAAGAGGGGAAGATAAGGATATAGACACTGGGGCAATGTTCTTATCATAATGATGATAAGAAGGCAGAACCAGAATTTCCTTCCCATCATAGTCCTCTTATCATAGTGCAGGAAGAGATCAGAACCGCAGACAGCATTTCTTTTGTTACACTATCCACACAGAAAGAAACAAGTGGATGAAGAAAACTTACTGTTCTGTGTACTCTGGCAACCCATATACCAAAAAAGAATATCTCTTGTTTAGAATAGGATATGTATTTGCAGCAACAACTCATACTAGCATTGTTCTCTCAGTAAATCTTGAACAGATACCTTAGAAAGACAGGGGACTGGGCCCAGAGGCAAAGAGGTCTCTGTTAATGGGCTGGCTAGTTTTGGAGAGATCATACAGTGCTTTCAATGACTCCAGGCTACTCCCTGAAGCAAGATCCTTCATTTAGATCATTGATATTTTTCCAATAATGCTGTATTTTTGTGAGTCATGTAATACCACCATTCCTAAAGTATTTGTATTGTAGGTTACCAAAAGGGCAATGGAGAGACACATGCTAGGCATTAGTAGGTTGCCACATATCACCAACAAGTACTTGCTCAAGAGAAATGGTAAAAAGGACCTCCAGAGAGCTGTATGGTTGGGCAAGAACCGGAGTGTGTCATAGCAAGAGCAAAAGAGAGCTGCCTGAAAGCCTTTGTGGCCCCCTGACGTCCACACGCTGTCGGGAAATGTAGCATATCAGTGGAAAATTTATGAGAAGATATTCATGGGACTTACACAGGAAGGGAAGGTGTATCCTGAAGGATCAGTCTTGAACCTGCCTTCCTAAGCAGGCCTCCCTATTACTCTGCCAAGGAGGAAGAAATCAAGCATTTATTAAGTGCCTGTAGTGTACACTGTGCTAAATGTTTTACAAATATTGTCTCATCTGAACCTCATAGCAATCGTTCAAAGTAGATGCTATCATTATCCCCATTTTATAGTTGAGGAAACGGAGGTAGGCAGAGGTTAAGTGACTTGTCCAGGGTCAGACAGCTAGCAAGTGGGGTTGGAACTCGGCTCTTCATGACTTCAAGCCCAGAGCTCTATCCATTGTGCCATCTGGCTGCTTCTAGACTCCAGCTTGCTTAGACTCATTCCCCAGTAGTTTCCATTTTTTGGCTGCTCTTACTCTCCCTTTCTCTGTGATACTCAATCCCTGCCTATTGAAGAACAACCTGGCTCCTTAGCCCACTATCCGTGTAGATTACCTTATCTTCGTTCACATCAGCCCTCCCTCCACGTCCCACTCCCCCTCTGTGTCCTATTCCAGATCTTCTTACCCCTTTCATTGTATTCTATAATTCATAAGCTTCCTGTTGTCTTATGTTGCTTCCTGTCTTGCTCCTTCCATCTTCTGACACTCACTGAGACCTGACTCTCCCAGGAAGTTAGTCCATCCCTGGGCGTGCCCTTTTCCAGGACTGGCTCCACTTTCACTCTTACACCCCATCCCCTGCCCACTCATTGGTTATGACAGGGGAATTGGCATAATTCTTGCTCCTCATTGCTACTTCCAGACTCTTCTTTGATTGATTTCCTCTTCTGAGGTTCATTCCAAGCACCTCATTCTGATTCTGATAGCTGTTATCTGCCAACGTTCAGGACATTGTTCTTTCTTACTCAATGCTGTCTCAGTCTTCCTCTTCATCCCAATTCCTCCCTTCATTTTAGGGGGCATTAATATACATTTTCTTTATAATTTTTGTCTCTTAACATCTGTGTTTTTTGAGTTTCAAATTTTCTCTCTCCCTCCAACCCCTTTCCCACCCATTTAAGAAGGTAAGCAACTTATACTTGTTATACCTATGAAGTCATACAAAACATATGTCCATATTAGCCATTCAACATACATATTGATGCTCCCTCAGATACACTTACTTCCCAGTTACTCAGTCAACCTAACTCCTATAACTGACTCCTTCACTCTACCTCTGCTACACACTGGGTTAGTCATGTCCTTGATGTTGTCAGCTATGCTTTCCAGATTCTCTCTCCTAGTCACTGCAGCACTTATTCCAAATCTTCTCTTCTTTCTTGAAACCTCCTATGGCTCCCCTCCCCCAACCATCTTTGCTGATTTCATCACCTCATACTCTACAGAAAAAATTGAAGCCATTTGCCAAGAGCTCCATTTTCTTCCCTCCTCCTCACCTCATGTTCTCTGACTTTCCACTGTATCCTCCTTCATTCCAGTCTGTGGTGATGAGGTGTCCTTTCTGCTTGCCAAGGCCAGCTTATACCCACCCTCGATCTCCTCCCTTTCCATCATCTTCAACAGAATGCCTCCACTATCATCCCCATATTTTATCTTTTCTTCAGTCTCTCCTTATTTACTTATTCCTTTCTTGCTGCCTTCAAACATGCTCATATTGCCCTCATTCTTTAAAAGATAAACCCAAGCCAAAAAAACCTCACTTGATCTGACCATCCCTTTTCTCCTCCCCTTCCCTGCTAAATTCCTTGGAACAAATGTCTGCCCTGAAATCTGGCTTCTGATCTCATCATGCAACTGAAACTGCCCTCTCCAAAGTGACCAGCAGTCCCTTAATTCCCATATCTCATGGCATTTTCCCAGTTTTCATGTTTCTGTAACTGTACAGCATTTGATAATGCTGACCACCTTCTCTTCCTGAATTTTTTCTCCTTTCTTGGTTTTCATGACTCTCTTAATTCTCCTGTCTAACTACTCCTTCTCTGGATCTTCATGTTACACCTAGAAATTGTGGATACTCGCTATGGCTCTCTCCTAGACCCTGATCTCTATATACTAGGGGTGGGGAACCTGTAGCTGCAAGGCCACATGTGACTCTCTAGGTCCTCAAGTGTGGCCCTTTGACTAAATCCAAATGTCACAGAACAAATCCCCTTAATAAAAGGATTTTTTCTGTAAAATTGGATTCAATCAAAAGATTGCACTCAAGTACCTAGAAGGTTACATGTGGCCTTGAGATTACAGGTTCCCCAATCTTGCATACTTTCTTACTTGGATACCTCATCAGCTTCCATGGGTTCAATTGTTATCTCTATGATGACAGTTCCTAGATTTATCTATTTATCCAGCCCTAATTTATCTCCTGAGTACCAGTCCTGCATTTGTGGTCCCTTTTCAAGGCTTAGAACTTGACATCCCATAAGCATCTCAAACACAACAGTCTAAGATAAAACTCCTTGTCTTTTCCCGAAAACATTCCCCTCTTCAAAACTTCCTATTACCGATGAGGGTACCACCATCTTTCCAATCACTCAGCATCAAAATCTAATGTCATCCCCAACTTCTCACTCACCCCATACATCCATCATTTGCCAAACCTTGAAATTTCTAACTCTAGGACATTTTCCGCATCTGTCTTCTTTTCTCCCCTCACATAGCCACTAAATTAGACCATGCCCTCTTAGATCACTTCTCATCTGAACTATGGCCTTCCAGTTGGTCTTCCTGGCTCAAGTTTCTGCTTACTTCAGTTCATTCTCAAAGTGATTTTTCTTAAAATATAGGTCTGATCATGCCCTCTATTTCATGAACTCCAAAAGCTCCTTTTACTTTCACGATCAAATATAAATTTCTCTATTTGGCATTTAAAGCTCTTTACAACCTGTATCCTTCATATCTTTCTAGTATTTTAACACATTATTTCTCTCCATTCACTCTGTGCTCCAGTCAGACTGGCCTGCTTGCTTTTCCTCTCCAGTCATGTTCCATCTCCTTGTCTTTAGGCTTTCAGATTGGCTAGCTTCCTTCTTCACCTGTCCTGGAAACCTTGACTTCTCTCAACACTTCTATAGCAAGGCTTTCCTGGGCCCCTAGGCTACTATTGCCTTCTCATCTGTCTACGTTGTATGTATCTTTTATTTGCTTATTTATGTACTCTTTGTCTCTTCCATAAAATGTAAGCTTCTTGAGGGCAGGGACTATTTTTGCTTTTTCTTTACATCTCCAGTGCCTCTCACAGTGCCTGATACAATTGTAAGTTCTTAAAAGACATGATTTATTGATTGGCTATAATCTGTACCATTGAATATTATTACCCACATTAATGAAATCACAGATTTATTGAAGTCAGGTTTTAATAAAAAAAATGTGGATTTTTTTCTGAAATTTACGAGAGAGAAATATATTATAGAATCTTTTTTTGCTGCTCAGTTGTTTCAGTCATGCCCAACGCTTCGTGACCCCCTTTGTGGTTTTCTTGGCAAAGGTACTAGAGGGGTTTGCCATTTCCTTCTCCAGCTCATTTTACAGATAAGGAAAACTAGTGCCTAACATAATGAGTGGTACATAGTAGGTGTTTAATAAATATTTCTGGTTGTTGTCTTTGGACTTAAGCCAAGCATAGGAAATTACAAGCCAAAAGTACTTTGGACCAAGTTAAAAGCCACCTAAGAAATGACATTTTAATGGATACTTCTTATTGTTAGCTCTTTGCTTTGATCACTAATGACAGCTTCAGCAAATTTAATAAATATTAAATATGTGGAAGCAATATTTGCATTCTTAATTCAGAAATATTCACTGATTAAAGACTGAAGAACTAATCCATAATGTAGTCAATCAATTCACATCTAAAATAACCTAAAGCATATAAATACAGGGAGCTTAGATTGCTACAGGATTTACCTCTTTGTTCTTCTGGTCTTCAGTAATGACTTTTTTCTTAAAGGTCAAATTTCATTAAAATGAACTCTGAGGGCCTGCTTCCATCCTTTTGTTTCACTGCCATTTTATTGTGCTGAAAATTGGGTCATTGTGTAGGGCTCAGAAACCTTTGTACTAAAGAGATTTTTGTTGCATTTGATGGGTATTTAGGTGGGGCATCTGGTTGGTAGGGATTGTGCAAGCTACTTTCAGTAAGCTGTAATCCAGTGTTCAATTAATTAGAATTTTCTGTTAATGGGTCCAATAACAAGGATATTTTCACCAAAGCCCTGAAAGACCCTGAAATATTTTCTGAATCATCAATGGAAGATCATTTGTATTTGGAGTCTTTCAAAAGTACTCTCTATTAACCAGACTGTTTGATTAATAAGAATATCTCATTCCCTCTCAGTCATATGAGAAAATAGATGAAATTCCATTTTCCATTGAATTGAGCCCCCAAACAGGGGAAGCATATTTTGGTATTACATCCAAATAAATTCTGATTAAGAAGCATTCCACAAAATACTAGAGGGAAATGAATATTCCAGCTTCTGATAATTTCTTCATTGAAATTTACCATGTTTTATTCATCAGAGTAGTATTTTTTTTCTTCTAAGCTATGTTTTCATTACAGGGGTCCACCTTTTCTGAATCCCCATGCTTAGGTAGGAGCAGTGGTGAAGATTTCAGATGAGGTTGGGGGGGAAACTCCATATATATAGTATCAGGTTCTTGAAGTCTATCATGGGTTCCTGAGGCCTGAGAATCTAACCATTTATGCATGACATTGGGAAAAATGCGTTCTAAGCTTCGGCGAACCAATTTACAAGTAGACTTTGGGGAATACAAGAGCTTCATAAGTTAAAGATTTCTTTTATTTGGAAGGTCTGATAGAATGGAAGTCAGGGGGTGTTTAAGGATAGCCAAAGGTCAAGTTTAAATGAACACCAAACATCATGAAAATCAAGAAAAACGTATTAATGAAATAGAATTCTGACAAAAGAAAGGGATATTTTAAAACCAAACCAGAAAACAGGGTAGCAGGGGCAACCTTGTCCTGACATGAGGCTCCATTGACCCATTGGCCTGTCTCAAAGCAGTCCCTGAGAGCTATGTGACCTATGAACTATACAAGCTCCCCATACAAGAGGAACATCTCTTCAAAAAGAGCTGAAGGCTATGATTTTCATCTCAAACCCTGTAAAGGCAGCCAACAAGAGACAAATCATTCCAAGCTTTCTCTGCCCATGTTTACATGTGGGGAACAAACTGGCTGCAACACGGCCAAGGAGAGTCACTGTTGTTGGCCATAACCAGCCCGATCCATGTAGCCATATGCACTACAGTTGGATCAGCCATATGGGGAACTCCCTCAGTGGGCTGGTATGCATGTTAGCCAACCATACCCATGAATGTGTAGGGGAACAGTCTGTTTGGTTCCATGTAGATATGGCTTATTTAGGGAATCATGTCCAGAATAAAAGCTATGGACTTTTATATAGGCTATAGAAGGAGGTAGATGGTATAGTGGATAGAGTGAAGGACTTGGGAGTTAGGAAGACCTGAGTATGAGTCCTGCATCACTCACTAGCTGTGTGACTCTGGGCAAGTCACTTAACCTCTCTCAGTCTCAGTTTCCTCATCTGTAAAAATTATGATAATACTAGCACCCTACCTTACAGGTTTGTTGTAAGGGTTAAATGAGATTTTATACACACACACACACACACACACACACACACACACACACACATACATATATAGTGCTTGGCAAACCTTAAAGCTATATAAATGATAGTTATCATTATATAAGTAGTCTATTCTTGGCCCTGTCCTGTTCAATATTTTTATCAATGACTTGGATTAGTAAATGAATGATTAAGCCTTTAATAAGGGTCTAAGAGAGATAATCCCTATATTAAAAGTATTTAAATACAACATGGGAAAACAGTACATGTACCTGGGGATAGCAGGGGGTTGGTTAGGGAAGGATGTTTTGATCTGCGAAGTTGAAGAAATGATGAGTTGGTATATATTTCAGAATTGGTACTATACTGATTTAATGAATGAAGACAAATGGCCTGGTTATCCAATTTAAAGATGACAGAAAAGCTATCACAAACACAGGTATACCCTGTTTAAAATTATTCATTGGCTTCATGAAAACATGACAGAAGTCTCAGGATTGAGGGGAGCAGTTTATTCCATTGGAACAGAACTCATCTAGTTGGAAGGGAATCTTCTGATATCAGCAGATGGTCTGAGGAGGTTCAGTGGGGTTTAGGTAGCAAAGTTCTTGTGCAGTGGTATTGGTTTTATGGGAGGCTGTGAACAAGAGTCTCATAGGATAAAGAGCTCAGATGGGTTGATGAGATCACAGAAGTGTTGGTGGTAGTCAAGGCAGTTTGTGTGTCTATAAACTGGATAACAGAAATGTTCATTTGTCAGTGGCCCACGTCATTTCAATTATGTCTGACTTTTTGTGACCTCATTTAGGGTTTTCTTGGCAGAGATACTGTAGTGTTTTGCTATTTCCTTCTCCAGTTCATTTTACAGATGAAGAAACTGAAGCGAATAGGGGCAAGTGACTTCCCTAGGGTCACACAGCTAGTAAGTGTCTGAGGCCGGATCTGAACTCAGGAAGATAATGAATCTTCCTGACTTCAGGCCCAGCATTCTATCCATTAGGCTACCTGGCTGCTCCCAGCGTTTCCCAGATACTCAGAGGCAAGCTTTACTTATTTCAGATAAAATTCCTTCTGTAAATTCCCCTATTCTTGCTTCTTGTACTCTATAGCCCAGGGCTTCTTAAACTTTTTCCACTCAGGACCCCTTTATACATCTGGGCAACATTTACTGGCTTTGTGCAGCCTGAGGGCATATACAGTGAAAAGTGTGCATGCTTTGTGTTCAGAACCAAGGTTGCAGTGAAGTGACGCGATGCAGCATGGGCAAATGCTGCCAGAAACACCTTGGATTCGTTATACTATTGATTTTTAATTAATTTATGTTTGTTGTGCTTTCAAAAACCTTTTTACTGTTGCCAATTGTTTTTCGACCCCATACAAGGTCAGGACCTACAGTTTAAGAAGTGCTGCTCTAGTATATACTTTCCTGGGTTCTAGAGCAAGCACACAAGCACACCATGATCTGCTCATACGACTCTTTATGACACTATAGAAGGTGATCCTAGATAAATGGCAGTCGCATTCACCCATCTCTTCTCATCCAGAGCTCCCACATCTCAGTGCTCTTCTTCTAAGTAGCTGGATTCTTAGGTATTTTTATGTCAAAGCTGGTTTCATGCCCATCACCTTTCTCTGTAGCCCAACAGCTGACCTACTCACTTGGCACCCTTAAATTCTCCCTCACTACCTTGAATCAATCCCTACCCAATCCCCCCGCTCAGCATTCAGACAGGGATGAGAGTTGGGCTCATGGGAATGGCTACAGCCATACCTCTTTTCCCTCCCTATAACAGCTCATTTTTTATAAGAACTTAACAGGTTGATATGGTGGGTTCAAATGAACAAAATTACATGCAAAAGGCATACTTCTGTATCTAGGTTAAAACTTAGTTGTACAAAACAAGATGAGGAAACATCTGGATTGAGAAGCATTTTATGTGAAACATGCATGCATATGTGTGCATATAATCACCCTCCCATCTCCCCATGCTCATGCTTATACCCCTCCAAATCTCTCACACCCACAGACCCCCATCCCTACAGACCTTCCACCCTCCCCCACACAATCCACCATCACCATCGTCACCAAAATCATTTACAGATTTTAGTTGGCTATGGACTTGTTATATGACCTCACAGAGACATGGTGGCCAGATCAAGGAAGAAGCATGTGTTCAGCATGTACTTGGTGCCTGGTGCTTTGCTGAACACTTTACAGATATTAGGTCATTTGATCCTCACAATCCTGGGACATAGATGCTGTTATCCCCGTCTTACAGTTGAGAAAACTGAAACAGGCAGACAGAGGTTACATGACTTGCCTATGATCATACAGTTAGTATGTCTGAGGCTAGATTTCAACTCAGATCTTCCTGACTCCAAGCCTTGTGCCACCTAATCATTTTTTCACTGGTCTATCACTTAAGATTATGGTGCTCATCTCAGTAAACTCCAGTGTCTTCTCATGACCTTTAGGATCCATTGTTAACTCTTCTGCTTAGCATTTAACGTCCTTCACATCCTCATCCCAATCTATATATGTAGCCTTATCTATATACTCTGTGGTCCAGCTGAACTGGCCTTGCTGTTCCTCATGAGCAATATTCTATCTCCTATCTCTACCGTTTTGCACAGACTGTCCTCTATGCCTTGAATACATGCCATCTGACCTCCAATGCTTAAAATCCCTGGTTTCCCTCAGTGCTATAGCCCAAGCTCTTTCAGGAAGCATCCACTAACTACTTTGTATTTATTCTGCACATGCTAAAATATAAAGATATTAGATGAGAGACTTTCATACTTTTCCTTGTATCCCCAGTGCCTTGCGCATCGTGGGTGTTTAATAAATGCTTGTTAATTGATTAATTGAATGATCTCCATTTTGCATTGGAGTATTTATGTTGTCTGTATGGAGTAAAGTGTTTGATTCAGGTGTGTCATTTTTAGAGGGTTGTTGACTGTGTGACATTGCACAGACCGCTGAACCTTTTGTGCTTCAGTTTCTTTATATTTAAAATGAGGGGGTTGAACTAGATTGTCATGAAGGTCCCTTTCAGCTCTAGGCTAAATCTTATGAGCCATGGTGTACAGCAGTAGAGAAGAGTCTGTAAGTGATGTCATTTGAGGAATAGCCAAAGGGACTGGAAACATTTAGCTTGATGACATGAGGTGGACCATAACTGCCTTTAAATACTTGAAGAGTTGTCACGTAGATCATAGATTAAATTGGAGGCAGCTCGCTGGTGCAATAGACCATTTGAGTCAGGAAGAGTTGAGTTCACATCCCTCACACATGTAGTAGCTGTATGACCTTGGGAAAGTCATTTAACTTCAGCATCAGTTTTGTCTTCTATAAAAAGTACTTACCTCACAGGGTTATTGTGAGGATAAAATGAGATAATATATGTAAAGCATTTTATAAACCTCAAAACACTATTTGTAGCTATCTATTAACTAACTTTTTTTCATTAGAAATCATGTTCAAAAGACTCTATCAGGTAGCAAACTGTCTTACTGGTGGAAATTATGTGTACAAAATGAACACATTAGACTTTTTCCCATGATGCATAGGTTCAAAAGCAAAGCAAACCAAACAAACCAAAGATGTTAGTCACAGAACTATACAGAATTTGAGATGTGGATGGAACTTTAAGAACTATCTTGCCCAATCCCTTCCTGAAAGGACTCTCTACTGTTACATATTCTTTATATTTGTCTAAAACATTTTTAAAAAATTGTTTTTTATTATTTAAACAGTAAACATACTGTTTAATTCCTTTAAAAATTGTTGCATTTCTCCTAATTTATGAAAAAATGAAATATGATATAAACATAATTTAATGAATTTGTTAAGTGCAGTTAGGTGGCTTGGTGGATAAAGCACAGGGCCTGGAGTTGGAAAGACTCATCTTCCTGCGTTTAAATTTAGCTTCAGACACTTGCTAGTTGTGTGACCCTAGGCAAGTCACTCAACTGCATTTGCCTCAATTTCCTCATCTGTAAAATGAGCTAGAGAAGGAAATAGCAAAGCCACTCCATCATCTTTGCCAAGAAAACCCCAAATGGGGTCACAAAGAGTCAGACATGACTGAACAACCAAAATGAATTTGCTTGTTTTAAAGCAAAGAGCTTGGTATTTGGCTTTAGCACTGTGATCCTCTAAGCAAGTGTCTTCTAGTCATATGTCAAAATGTTGATTCACAGTAGGACCCTCACATTGAGTAATGCTCAGTTTGAACAGTAGAACTGAGTGTAGCTGTATTCATTGAACTGGGTGTAATTGTATTACAAGCTTTCTGTTGGAAGTCAAGGAAAATAGAAAAGGGTTATTACTCAAAATCCTGGAAAAATCACAAGCATTTTACTCAGCTCTAGATCTAGAGCCGCTGTCACCCATTTTGTGTTTTTCAGGTAAGTATGTTTCACCCTGAAGGACATAAAAATCCGCATGTGGCCCGAGGCCTGAAGGCTCCCATCACCAGCAGCAGTTTACTTTCTGTATATCCAGAAGGTAGAACTAGAAGAGTCAAGTCAGTTCATAAGCGTGTATTCAGAGCTTACAGACACTCTGCTAAGTCCTGCGGAATACAAAGAAAAAGACAAACTCCGGTCCCTTCTCTCCAGATGCTCACCTTGTAACTGGGGCAAACAACTCTACATGCAAGATATACAGTGTAAATGAGAGGCCGGCAAGGAGGATGGCTAAGTGGGGAGGGACCCTACCAATTTGTTTTATAAGAAGCCAGGGAAGTGAGGAGGTGGGGGGGTGGGGGAGGGAGGATACTGCAGTTGGAGCTGGAGTTGTTCTTGCTCGTCCTTTGATCTCAAAGAGGACCATGACATCAAGGAGGTGATGCTATGACTTGCAAGTGAATTGGATTTAAGTGAGGCAGGGCTATCAAAGTCACCAGCCTCACTTTCTCCCCCTGAGTCATGGGACTTCAAAGTGACCAGATGTGAATCAGGACAACTGGAGATAACCCTCCAGGGAGCTGGAATATCTTGTTTGAGGAACGGGGAGATCACTACTGGATTGTTAGAGTCCATGGAAGGGAGTTATGTGGAAAAAGACCAGAAGACCAGGTTCAGACCAAGTTCTGAAGGTTTTAAAAAGCTAAATAGGGGCTTTTTTATATTTGATCCTGAAAGAAATAGGGAGCCACAGGAGTTTCTTGAGCAGGGGGTGATATAGTTGGACCTGAGGTTTACCCTCATCATTTTGACAGCTGAGTGGAGGACTGATTGGTGGAAGTTATGGAGATGCATATATTTGACCCCAGTATAAGGAAGAAAATCCTAAAAATTAGAGCTGAGTGAAAACAAAATGGCTGTTTTTTTCCCCTCTGTGTGAGTCTGGAGGACCACATGTTGGGGATATCGTAGAAAGAGTCCAGTAGTAGGTAGAAGGAGTCCAGCAGTGGAAGAGATGATCTCAGAGGTCAGTCAGTCATTACACAAGCATTTACCAAGCCATTTCTATGTGCCAGCTTTAGGAATATAAAGAAAGATGACAATAGCAAGGTGTCCAGCTCCAAGATTCCAGGATTCAATGAACTTTTTAAATTCTTAAGCAATATTTCCATTTCTGAGACTGTGAAACCTTTATTATAAATACCAGTAAATTTTTCCATTTTTGCTTTTTTTTTTTTTCAGGTTTGAAGGAGGCAAAAGGAAAAGTTTCTTTTCCCTAACTCATTTCTGCCTTTTCTTCTTTTTAAATAGGTATGTGGAACTGACCAACCATTGTGATTACAAAGACTACCGGGAAACTATATTGAGCAGGCCTATGCTGCTCTTTATTAATGTCCGAACAGAAGGAGAATCCTCCAAAGGTGGGTTGCAGAAGTAGACTGGGATGCTTTCTTTTTTTTGCTTTTGTCCTAACTTGGGTTCTATCATTCTGGGCCACTGGCCACATTGGAGCGTGGCTAGTCAGGCAGGAGAACTGCAGATATTGGGGGCTGACACAAACCTCACGCTGGCACATTTATGGTTTACAGAGTTGCCTAGAGATAAGTCAGTGGCTGGGGAGTTAGGATCTGTTATGGTCACAAGGAAGGGAAAGGCCCACGAGGAGAGCAGACGGGCCATTGAAGGTAACAAAGTCATGAGCAAAGAGGTCCTAGATCAGGAGTGTTAGTCTCTTTCTCTCCTCTCCTCTTTTATCCTGTCCGGGGCAGGTAGGTGGTATAGTGAACAGAGTGCTGACGGCTCTGGGGTCAGGAGGAATTGAGTTTAATTTAAATCCAGCCTCAGACACTTACTGGCTGTGTGACCCTAGGCAAGTTACTTCACCCTTTTTGTCTCAGTTTCCTTATCTGTAAAATGAGCTGGAGAAAGAAATAACAAATCATTCCAGTATCTTTGCTTAGAAACCCCCAGATGGGATCATGAAAAGTCAAGACATAATTAACTGAAAATCAAAAACCAAAACCTATGTCTTTGAGCAAAGGGAAAATGGACACAACTAATTAAGGAAAGATTACAGAGAACAACAATGATAGGTTCTGTGCTGTGGTTTTCAAATTTGTTTTTTAAACCATTCTGCATATTGCCCTTGTTTTAGGCCAAGTTGATGTATTAGTTGACAATCAACTTAATTAAAATCCTAATATGAAAATCTTTTTACTATTTTTTTCTTCAAGTACTATCCCTCTCAGAGTCTCTTGGTATAAATATAACATAAAGTTATAAAGTATAAAATAAAGATTTGGAAGGGAATCAAGAGTTTATCTAAGCTGACTTAGTAATTTTACAGATAAGGAAACTGAGGCAAACAGAGTTAATAACTTGCCCAGGGTCACACAGTTAGTAAGTGTCTGAGGGTAGATTTGAACTCAGTCCTCCTGACCCCAGGTCTGGCTCTTTATCCATTACATCACCTACCTAGCTGTCCAAGGTTAAACAATTACCCACAAATCACTCAACTAACAATAAAAGCCAGGATCCAAACTCAAGGGCCTGTGACTTAGAATCTCATGATTTTCATAGCTTCCTTGTTCAAAATTCCAAAGTAGGCTGTCTCAAGACTTTAGACTTGCTTTCAGATCGCCATTTTACATTTGGCACAAGGTGGAAAGGGATGATCTATCACTTCTAAATAAAACCCATAAAACATTCATTCTCATTGAAATTCTTGAAACTCTCTCCATTTCATAATTCAACACTCTAATGCTCTCTCTGCTGGAGAGACATCAGAGGCAGGGGACAGAACCCTCTATAAAGAGCAATTTTTGTTAGCAGAGCTTAGCTGCTGTGGCTGTTTGGTTTGATGATGACCAGAAAGCCAGAGATTTCTATCCAGCTGTAATTCAGAGATATATCAAGTCCACCCCCTGCCTAACTCTCTCAGGAGGAAACTAAAGAACAAATAAAGAGGCCTTTGCCACGTTAGCATTAGCACTGAAAGGAAAGGCAGAGAGACATAGGACCTGTCAAAAATGCAGAGCTGTGTGAAATCTTGTTAGAGGAGATTTAGAAATCAGGTTGTTGAATGAGCTTGCGGTCTTTTTAGGGGTTGCTATAGGAAATTAATGCACTGTGAGAAAGCCCTTAATGGCTGAAACATCTTTGTGTCCACCTCAGCAGCTCAGCTGAGTGGTCAAGGCAAAGGAGACAGATGCTGCAGTGTGGCAGAGCAAGAAGTCTCCAGGTTTTAATCATTCAAATTTATTGGCTATTAATCATTCAAATTCACTAGAAAACTTGAAGTACTTCAAATGAGTATACCTGATCCAGGAATTCTGGCCCCAAATAGAAACACCAACTACCAGGACCTCTAAGGACGGATTATGTTATGTATCAGATGATATGGGCAGCATGTTTTTCCCCTTTAAAACATACTCTAAATTTCATTGCTTAAAAAAAAAAATCTGATGGTTTCCATTTGGACTTGGAGTGAGCATTTTCATTCAAGGAAGAGAGAGGCCTGAGGGATAGTCTGATTTAGGGGTTGGGGCACTTAGCTAGTTCTGTGTCTACTTGGGACTTTATTATTCATGTGAGAGATTAGGAGAGAGAAGAATTTTTTTCAAGAAACACCAAGGTTATAAAAATGAAGACTTTCTAAATTTCTGATTATAAAACCTTGATGTCTCAGTAAAATGTAGTAAACTTCTTGGGTGTAGGGAATTTTTCATTTTTATCCTTTGTACCCTCAGTACTTACTACAGCATCTGGTACATAGTAGATGATAAATAAATACTTGTTAAATAGAATGGCATAGAGATGAGATTCAGTCTTTCCTTGATTATGTCGCCTCCTGAGTGCAAGATTCAGCCACAAATTCTTAAGTAAGGTCATAGACTTCAGCCTTTAAAACACTCATTCCTAAACATCATTTTCTTTTCTTTTCTTTTAAACTTAAATACAAAATGAGAAAAAAAACATTGCCATGTACACAGTAGAACATGAGAGGATTCAATATAAAAGAATAAATTTCCATTTCAAGAAAACCTATATAGTAACTACTACACATTGTTTTCAAAGCGGCCCAGCTTTCTTTGCTTCCTTGTAGGTTTTCTTTTGTTCTCTCTTCTGTACTTTTTGCTTTATTTTTTTCTCCTTCCTTCCCACCCCCTGAAGAATGCTACAATTAAGCCCATATTTATGTATGTGTGTGTGTATATATATACATATATACACACACATATATATTTACATACATACATACATATTAATATCTATAAACAAACACATATATAAACACATACACTCATACACACATATATAAGGTCATACTATGCGGATTTCCACTTGTCATCTGTTTCTCTGAAGGTGGATAGTATCTTCCTTCATAAGTTCGTCTTTCCATGTTTTTCTAAATCAATCTCATCATTTTCTATACCATAGCAACATTCCAACCCAATCACATCCTATCTGAGAGACTGTGAAAGTTTTCCCCCCAAATTTTCTGCATTTCTTCTATTCTTGGCTGCATGGGTTTTATTTATATAAGAAAATTTTAATTTAAAATAATAAAAATTATCTATTTATACTACAGCAATGCTTTCAAAGGTCTGATACTACCGAATCTGTTTCCTTTACATCTTTTCCCTGGTTTCTTTGAAATTCCTGACTTTATAGAAGGGAGGGCAAATGGGAGAAGGCAGTAATTAGAAGTAAACACTTTTGGGGAGGGACAAGGTCATAAGAGAGAACAGAATAAATGTGAGGTAGGATAGGATGGAGGGAAATATAGTTAGTCTTTCACAACATGACTATTATGGAAGTCTTTTGCATAACTACACATGTATAGCCTATATTGAATTGTTTGCCTTCTCAGTGGGGATGGATGGGGATGGAGGAAGGGAGAGAAGTTGGAACTAAAAGTTTTAGGAATGAATGTTGAGAATGGTTTTTATATGCAACTGAGAAATAAGAAATACAGGTAATGAGGTATAGAAATCTATCTTGCCCTACAAGAAAAGAGAGAAGATGGGGATAAGGGAAGGGAGGGGTGTGATAGAAGGAAGGGCAGTTTGGGGAAAGGGTAATCAGAATGTACAGTGTCTTGGGGTGGGGGAGGGGAGAGATGGGGAGAAAATTTGGAACTCAAAATCATGTGGAAATGAATGTTGAAAACTAAAAATTAATTAATTAATTAAAAAAAAGAAATTCCTGACTTTTTGTTCTACCAAATGGCTTTTGTTATTATTTTTTTCTAACTCAGAAAAATAATTTTTTTGTAATTTAATTGGAATGACATTACATAAATAAATTAGATAAAATTGTCATTTTTTTGTAATGTTGACTTCACCCAGCCATGAACAATAAATATTTCTTCAATTATTTAGATTTGACTTTATTTGTATTAAAAAGTATTTTGTGTTCATGTTCATATAGATCCTATGTCTGTTTTGGCAGGTATACTCTCAGGCATTTTATAGTGTCTAGTTATTTTAAGTGGTCTAAAACAATATTGGATAATATTGCAAACACATAGCATAGTTTCTCTATTTTTCTCCTTTGATTAAATCTATTTTAGCTTTAACTTTGCTACCTGCTTTTTTATATAATAAATTCTGCTCCTAGCCTTTGTTTTATCTTTATGTGTATATCTCTCATTTTTATAGCATTTTCTGAAAGCGACATATTGTTGAATTCAAATTTTTAGTTTGCTATCAGTTTCCATTTAATGGGTAAATTCATCTCATTCCATTCTAAGTTATAATTACTTGTGTATTTTCTTCCTATTTTTCCTCACTATCCTTATCACCTATTCCTATCCCTCTTCACTCCTCTGCTTTACTTCTGCTGGACACTTTTCCCTCCTATTCCTTAACCTACCCATTCTTCCAAGAGTCCCTCCCTTATCCTCTCCCCCAATCCTGTCCCCCTACCCTCTTACTTCTTTCTGAGTTTAAAAGACTTTTATACCCTTCTGGATATATATGTTGTTCCCATTACAGATGAGAGTAAGATTCCAGTACTACCTGCCCTCCCCTCTACTAGCTTCTTCTGTATCAGTTTTTCCTTTTATGCTAATTTGTATGAGATAATTACTTCTTTTTATCTCTCCCTATATAGTTTTATTTATTTATTTTTTAGAATTACCCTGTCATTCTCAACTCAGCCCAACCCTTTCTTTGGGACAACACATATAATGACGACTGTCATGAAAGAACAGTTATTATTTTCATGTATAAGAATATATAATTTGATCTTATTGAGTTCCTTATAACTGGTCTTTAATGTTTACTTCATATTTTTCCTGGATGTTATATGTTAGATTTTCCCTTAAGTTCTACTGTTTTTGTCAAAAATACCTGAAAGTCTTTCAGTTCATTAAGTGTCCATTTTTTTTTCATTCAGGATTATACTTAACTTTACTGGGTAAGTTAACCTTGGTCATAACCATACCCCTTTTGCTCTATGAAATATAGTGTTCTAAGACCTGCAATCCTTCAATGTAGTAGCTACTAGGTCTTGTGTAATCTTTATTGTAGCTCCTTGATATTCAAAAGGATTTTTTTGTTGTTGTTGCTTCCTATATTTTCTTCCAAACCTGGGAGCTTTGAAACTTAGCTATGACATTTCTGTTAGTTTTCCTCCTGGGATCTCTTTCAGGTGATGATTGGTGGATTTTTTTTCTATTTCTGCTTTGCCTTTTTTGTTCCAGAACTTCAGGGCAATTTTCCTTGATAATTTCTTGTAATATTGTATTAAGATTCTTTTTTTAATCCTAATTTTCAAGTAATCTGGCTATATATTATTTCTCTTCAATCTGTTCTCTAAATCAGTTGTTTTTTTGATGTTTTACATTCTTTTCTATTTTTTCATTCTTTTAAGTCTGTTTTCTTATTTCTTGGTGTCTTAGAATGTCATTAGCTTCCCCTTTGCCCCATTCTAGTTTTCAAGGAATTATTTTCCTCTTTAAGTTTTTGATTCTCTTTTTCAAGTTGGTTGACTTTCTTTTCATAATTTTCTTATATGCTCTTGTTTTTCTTTCTAATTTTCCCTTGATCTCTCTTATTTGATTTTTAAAGTCCTTTTTAAGTTCTTCCAAGAACCCTTTTTTGTGCTTGAGACCATTTGATGTTTCTCATTGAAAAAGAAGTGTCATTTTTACCTCCATTATCTTCCTCTGAATATGAACCCAGATCATCTCTATCCCCGTGGTAGCTATCTATGCTTGGTTTCTTTCTCCTTTGCTTACTCATATTTATTTGTTTTTGTTTTAGTTTGTTTTTAGCAGCTATTAGTGTAATCAAGTTCTAGCCCCAAGGTATGGGAAATGATACCTCAAGCCTCAGGCCCTTCTTATTATTATTTTCTGAGGTCTTTCCTGGGCTCAACCTGGGCTCTGTTCTCCACTCCAAAACCATTACTAAGGCCCCCGTTCAAGCTGTTCTACAAATGATCTTGCTCCCTGAAATCCCTCCAGCTGCTGCCAACTACAGAAGTTCTCTCTGCAATGGAACTGAAACAAGGGACCCTGCTCTCCTGTAAGTGCTGATAGCCAAGAGGGTCCCCACTTATCTGCTACTGCACTCACTAGGTGTGAGCTAGCTCCTTTTCACCTGCAGCAGCAGCCAAACTCCAGGTCCCATCTGGTCAGCACAATATGTGCTTGGTGTCCCTCGACAATGGAAAGTCCTTGAATCTTCTCCTCAGCTGTTAGACCCTGATACTGTCCCTGAGATGAAAGTATCTAAGTCTGAGGCTGTCTCCCAACCCCAGCTGCCTCTAGGGCAGAATTAGCCTGGAAGTGTTTGCACTTCACTCAGGCCTGAACCTAGGCTGGTCTTTCCTGGGGGTCTTCTCAAGTTGTCTTAGTAGAACAACTGCTTTCCCCTAAGTTTTGTTTTTTTACCATTGCTCTACATTCCCTCTGAGGTGATGTTCTGTCTTTTTTTTGTGGAGGAAATTTGGAGAGCCCAAGATTTTTCTGACCTACTCCACCATCTTCCCAGAATCCTCTCCTTCTAAACCTCATTTAATGCCACTCCAGTCTGTCTCAAAAGGTGTAGAATTCTAAAGGAATATTATTTTTCAATTTAAATATATTAATAATGTTATACAGAATTGGGAGAGGGCAAGAGGCATGTCACAAAAGCATGCAACTACAAACATACTGGGAAGGATGGCTTGGTAGATTGTGAAGGAATGTGTTTATGTAAAAGATGAGAAATCATCTCTAAACTATGCTTCCAACTTTTAGAAAAGACATATGCATTTCTTGTGAATACACGACACCCCAAGATCAGAAGACAGATTGAGCATGGGATGGATACAGTCATTTCCTCAGTGATTGGAGAAAGCTACCGACTTCAGGTAAGTTTTGAATTGTCTGAATTCAATGCTACTAAGAATTAGAGAGAGCTCAGTGGATAGAGTGCCAGGTCTAGAGTCAGGAGGACCTGAGTTCAAATCCAGCTTCAGACACTTATTAGTCATGTAACCCTGTGCAAGTCACTTAATCCTGTTTGCCTTGGTTTCCTCATCTGTAAAAATGAGTTAGAGAAGGAAATGGTAAACCATTCTAGTATCTTTGCCAAGACAACCCCAGATGGGGTCACAAAGAGTTGGATATGACCAATTGACAAAATGACAGAAATTAGAAAGAGTGAGAATGCTACTTGTAGAAACAGCAAAGGATTGGTTATCGGGAGGTCTGGTTCTTGTCCTAGGGCCTTAACTTATTATAATGGCCTTGGTTAAGTAATTTAATTTTTCAGTATCTCTGTTTTGCCACCTAAGATTGGGGGTGATAATTCCTTTTTACCCAATGGAAATCACATGAGGTTAAATGAGATGTGTTAAGTGAGATTAAGCACTTAATACTTCTTAGGAGAAAGGTGAAGTGAATTTTAAAAAAAAACCAACAACAGGTGTTTAAAATATTGAATAGAAATAAGATGGGATAGTAACATCTGCCATCATTAAAAGCAAACAGAAATTCTAGTACTGGATAGTAGACTTAGTTTTAAGGACAGTGCTGTAATTAAAGCAGGAAAAACACATTGTTAGGGATATTGTTTCCTACAGGAAAATGCAGTTTTGCCTTCTAGGACACATCTGATTCTGATAACAAAGAGCAATGAATAGCCAGGAGAATAGTATCATCCAATTAAGAATCATATCCTTCGAACTTGACTGTGTCATGATCACCGATATATCTCCCCTGGGCTTTATCTACTAAGTATTTTTCTAATTCTCACCATACCACCACTGTGACAGAGGTGGGATAGATGGGGTTATTACCATAATTTTACAGATGTGGAAATGGAGACTCAGGAAAGGTCAAGTGACTTGTCCAGTGTCACATAGCAAAGGAGTGGGAGAGAGGGACTTTAATAATATTAGTAGTCAGCATTTGCAATGCACTTTACACATGTGATTTTCTCTGGTCCTCATGACAACCTTGTGAGGTGGTTGCTACTTTTTTCCTCATTTTAGAGATGAGGAAACTGAGGTGCACAGAGGTTGAAGGACTTGCCTGCCTTAAAATTTTCTATTAGGTAGAAAGAAATTATTACCCTGAATCTTAGAAGTTGGCAAAACTGAAGCACAGAATTTGGATTTGACCTTAGGACTTTCTGACTCGGAATCTAGCTCAATACACTGCAATATCTAAGCAGTTACATTTGACATCCCCCCTTGTTTTCTGATAACAGTGGTGCTCTTTCTGCTACACCATAGACTTTACTGTGAATTCATCGGAGGATTAATAATTGTAGCAATAAAAAAGGCACATGATACGAAGGTTGAATAAACTGGTATTAAGTCGGAATATGATAGATGGTTCAGTTACCTGAATCTAATCCGCTAGTCTCCTAATATCTAAATCTTACTAGTATGGGACTATGGTCTAGGAGGGAAGGTTTTTTGCTTAATGCAAATATCCCCAGACTGTAGGTTTCCAAATTTTTAAGAAATTCATCGACGGGGACACATACACAAACTGATTATTTTAAACACCTCAGATTATGGGAGGGTAGAGATAATGTGATGTTGTTTTTTTTTTCTAAACATCTTTACATGTCAACATTTGAGTGGATATTCATGGAGGTTAAAGAAACATTGTTCTCCTTTTTTTTATAGTTTGATTTTCAAGAAGTGGTCAAGAAGTATTTTCCTCCAGGAAATGAAGTGATTAATGGAAAAGACTTGAATTTTGTGTATGAATTCAAAGCCGATGCCTTGTTTGATTTCTTCTACTGGTTTGGCCTCAGTAATACCACAGTTAATATTAATGGAAAAATCCTGAATTTGTCTAGTACTACCCCAGAAAAGAAGGAGACGATAAAGTTATTTCTGGAAAAAATGAGTGAACCTCTCATCAGAAGGAGCAGTTTCTCAGATAGAAAATTCAGTGTTACTTCTAGAGGTATGTTAGTAATCCTAAAACCCAGTTTGTTTTTTTCTTTTTTTACTTTTTGGGATCTTAAAAATTCATAAAGATGCAATTGTTGTTAGGAGTAATGGGAACCAATTCATTGGAAAAAACCAAACAAACTGATGCTTATTCGCTGGAGGAAAAAGCATGATATAGAAAACAAGTAGGAAATACTCTAAAACGGAAGTGTACTGACTTTCCTTTTCTCTTTGTAAAATGTAGAATACAGATTCCATTCCCTTTGCTTTGTTGGTCACAGTAGTATTTTTCCTTTCCTAGTTAGGAGAAGTAGGACTGTTATGAGTCTTAGCAGATACTTGCTTTTTTCCCCTGAAGGTGTATTGTGAGCAAATGTCCAGGATAAGACAGGAAGCTGACTGGCTGGTGGAGAAAACTGTCTTCATGGCCACTCCAAAATGGAACAACTCTGGAGGAGCCGTTCCAGTCTACCCTGACCCAACAGCTATCATTTATGGATACTGTGACTGAGAAGTTAGACAGGAAGAGAGCCAGCCTCACAATCAGGAGGAATAGGTTCTAAGTCTTCCCTCTGATACTTACTAGCTGTGTGACTCTGGGCAACTGTCTTGGATTATAAAGGAGGAGAAGGAGGAAATAAGCATTTATATAGCACATTTACATAATAAGCTTATATAATGAGCACTTATGTACTGTGTGCCAGGCACTATGCTAAGTACTACATATATTATGTTGGATCCTCAACAATTTGGGAGGTAGGTGCTGTTATGATCTTCTTGTTACAGTTGAGGAAACTGAGGCAGGGGTTATAGTAATCATAATTGGTGTATTATAAAGTAATTTCAGTAATTTTCAACTCTTTGTGACCCCATTTGGTGTTTTCTTGACAAAGATACTTCCCAGCTTATTCTACAGATGTGGAAACTGAGGCAAAGAGGGTGAAGTGACTTGCCCAGGGTCACACAGCTAGTGTCTGAAGCTGGATTTGAACTCATGAGGATGAGCTTCCTGATTCCAAGCCTAGTGCTTTATCCAGTGTGCCACCCAGCTGCCAGGGACAGTCATAGCAATAGCAGCTAACATTTGTGAAGTGCTCACTGTGGACCAGGCGCTGTACTAAGCACTTTATAATTATCTCATTTGATCCTGGGAGCTAGGTGCTATCATGATCCTTATTTTACACACGAGAAAACTGAGGCAAATGGAGGCTAAGTGATTTGTACAGGGGCACACAACTAGTAGGAGTGTGAGTCTGGATTTGAACTCGGGTCCTCCTGACCCACGCCCAGTACTCCATCCATGGTGTCACCTGGGTGTCTCATGGCACTGCAAGGTGATCAGCATTGGCAGAGGGACTTGGTTCACAGGTTTCTTATACCAATGAATCGGTTTGGTCCCTCACCACAAAGAAGTCACTAAGATGTAATTTGCTGCTTAAGCAGGTACACAAAGTCTGTTTTCTCAGGTCCCTCACCCGCTTTGAGGACTGTATGAAATCAGGTGAAGATTGTTCAGTGAGCACCGTTGGGGATGAGTTTATCGCTCTGGGCTACAGCTCTGAATGGTGCTCCCAGTCTCAGCTACCCCTCTCAAAAAAGGGTGTACTTTCTGGTTACCTGGCAAAACCTTGTGACAAAATGTTTCTAATCCATTTATTATAAATCCATCTCTGCCACTGAAAAAAATTAGCACAAGCACATGCTCTCTTGACCAGACATGTCATCTTTGTATCCAAAAGACAGAACATTTTTTTCAAATTTATCTCCTGGGTTTTTCAATGTCTGGGTCCCTCTACAGTTGCTTCAAATTATTGTCACATGGGAGGTTTTCTAAGACATGTTTCTGTGTCCTCAATTTCTGTACAATGAAACCATGCCTCCCTTGCTATTTTTCAGGCTCAATAGATGATGTTTTCACCTGCAGTCTTTCACCTACATCATCTTTGACGGATCCTCTTCTAGCAGAATTTCCAATTTCAGCAGTCCTGGAATCCGAAGAGAGACCTAACAAATTCATCCGATTTGTGTAAAATTGTTGGACTTTGTTTTCAAACTGAAAAGTGTGTGCCTGGACTTTGGGGGTCACAGGCAGAGGTGGTGGTAAGAGAGGACCTTCGCCCCATCTTTTAATCTCTTTTCTTTCCTTAAGAGAGGGCAGTCCCTCTCCATCCACCTTCATTAGACCCCCATGGAGGGGCTTTTAAAACTTTTTTCTACAAGATGTGATAACCCAGCAGTTCTGACAGCTAAATCATTTTAGAGACATACTCAGCAGGGCTGAGGGCATTTTCCTTTAGGCCTGTGGGGAAAGCTAGGCTTTTGGCTACCACAGTCTGCTTTTCTACCTTGTGGTAGTACAACCTGGAACATTTTCTAACTTGTTTTATGGAAATCATCAGAGGTAAGGGCATTCCTGCTATTCCAGACAAAAGGAACAGTGGGTTTGCTCAATAATTGGGAACATTCCTACCGTAATCCCATCCTAGAAGGCTTATGGTAGCCACTATGATGATTGGTGCTCTGGCCTTATAAACCCAGGAGTGTGATAAATTCTTTAGCACCAAGAAATGTGAGTTTGTCTCCCAAGTTGTTCCTGTAAAATGCCCAAGTTGATACTCTTCTGGAGGGTTAGTTAGTTTGATGGAGAAGGTAATTAACTGTGCCCCTTTCTAGAGTGTGAACTCCTCAGACCTTCCCAGGTTCAAAGTGACCTTGGTAGCCTGGGAGCTGGTATAGTAAAGGAAGAGGAATGTTGGATTTGGAGATAGAAGATGTAGTTCAAGTCATAGCTTTGCTTTTTACCGCTTGTGTTGTGACCTTCTCTGGACCTCACTTTCCCCATCTATAAAGGGAGGAGGTTGGATTAGGTGAATTCTAAGAATCTTTCAGCTTGAAATGTATGATGTTGAAATCCTATGGTGATATTCAATACTGAACTGTGAAGGTAATGAATACTTTAATTTCCTCCTTTATTCACAAAAATGCAGGATTGTTATTTTCAGACTTTGAAAGAGCTTGTGGCAATCTGAATACTAGAAACTGAATGGACAAAGTGTTATCTGTACCACAGCAAAAACAAACAAAAAACCCAAACAAAACTAGACCAAAATAATTTGCACTTTCTATCTACCTTGAGATTTTCAAGAATTAAAATCAGTCCAATCCAGTAAACATTTATTAGGAGCTTAATGTGGGCCAGGTGCTGTGCAAAGGACTAGGGATACCATGACTAAAAAGAAAGAGTCCCTGCCTTCAAGGAAGTTATAATCTAAAGTAGGAAACAATAGACAAAAGGAGGAAGGAACGAGTAGGGGAGAAGGTCAGGGGACAACAGGGTTACTTGTTGCAAGGAGCATCTTGTTCCAGATAATTGAAATCAGACTGGGCAGTAGATGCAAATGGAGTGATCTTTCTGCCCTCTATAAAGGAAGACATTGGGAGGGGTTTGGTACTCTGTCCCCTAGCCCTACAGTCAGAGGGGACAGAAGGCTGAGGGAAGTAATGGTCATCAAGACTTGAGTTAGCAGCAGTGTGGTGAGATTAGAAGTGATGAGTTTATCCTGGGAGGGACTTGAAGCCAGGCAGAGCAGAAGATACATCTTAAATATTAAAAAAAAATCAATTATCAACAACTAAATATTGTTATAGAAGCTCATAATGAAAAATGCTTGTATTCAGGGCATAATTTTGTTTAAAAATTTTCTATAATCCATTGGCTTTCTTTTGCCAAGTTGGACACTCTGGATAACAGGTTTTTTGGTTGTTATTGTTGGTACTTTAAATGCATTCAGCTGAGTGCAATTAAATGATTTTTCTTAGCACTTAATATGATAACCATTAAATTGACTGCCCTCTTTCCCACTGGATTGATTATTTAGCAAATATCTATTGAGTGCCTTTTATGGGCAAGGCAGTGTGTTGGTGACTGGCTTACTCCTTCAGTGACTTGATCAAGCTCCATGTGTTTCTTTGTAACTCTCAAATAGTTGGGGACCTTTTTTTGACTTGATGGGAAATTAAACAACCAGGAGAAACATTTTTCGGAATGGGATTAGCAGGTAGAAGCAAAACAAGACTTGGAAATCCATGATGACGATGGGTCTTTAGGGGAAACTGAAAGAAAATGGTATATAATAACCAAAGGGGATAATTGCTCTTCACAGAATTCTAATGGAATTGTACTTTCTTTTGTTTGCTGAAGTCTGAAGTCTTTAGTACTTGAGAAAAAACAGAAGTTTCAATTTAATTCAACAAGCATTTATTAAGAAAAAAAAGAACATACTATGTGCTGGGCACTGTTTTAGACGCCGGGGATAAAAGACAAAAAATGAAACAATTCTTGCCTTCAAGGAGCTTATATTCTACTGTATTGAGCAAAACATAATCTAAAAGATGTATTCATTATTTGCTATTATATTTGTACAGTTTCCCAATTATTTTCTTTCATAAATTTAAAGAAAATCAGCAAAAAATATGAAGATCATAGATTTAAAGATAAGAGGATCTTTATTTCTAACCCCCTTCATTTTATGGACAAAGGGAAAAAGCCTATGATGTGCCAGGCATTTTACAAATATTATTTCATTTTATTCTTACAAAAACTCTGTGAAATAAGTACTGTCATTATCCTCATTTTACAGTTGAGCCTGGGACTGGAGTCAGGAAGACTCATTTTCCTGAGTTCAAATCTAGCCTTAGATATTTACTAGCAAGTCATTTCACTCTGCCTCAGTTTCCTCATCTGTAAAATGAGCTGGACAAAGAAATGGCAAACTCCAGTATATTTGCCAAGAGAACCCTGAATGGGCTCACAAAGAGTCAGATATGACTGAAATGATTGAATGACAGTAACAAAATAACAAAAAATCAACAGTGACCTAAGTGACCTTGGTAGTATCTAAGTAACCTGACTAATACCTTAGTCTCAAAAATCGGTAATACATCAACCTTGCAGAATGTATTCTAATCACCTTTGCCAAGGTCATTAGATGTTACAACCACAGACTGACAACTGAGTTTGGATGGCCTACTTTTTCTCTTTATCTACACCAACAACACAGTATTTGTTACTGAATAGTTACCAAATGTTGATTTTTGAATATATATTGTATCTTGTGTACTACTTATGATTAAATAATGAAATAAAAATTCACATTCCTTTTTCACTTGATTCATAACTAGCCTTTGTACCCGAACCATGGGAACACCTTTTAGCTCAAAGCTCAAACCTTGTCCTTTTCTTGTTCTCTTAGACATAAAGAAAGTTCGTGAACACCTGTTGAAAGTCAGATGAAGAGAAAACAACCAAAAATCTCCAAAATGTTCTATTTTAAAACTACACTAAGACATTTTGGGAGACACCGCAGAACTGATAGCTACTCCCAAGGGGCAGAACCTGGGTTTTCTGATGCTCTCACTGCTTTTACAGGTACCATGTTACCTGCAATCAGGGGCAGTATGCAGGTGCTGCAGGTCATTGTAAAGACTGTGGGAGCAGTTGTTCTCACCTGGACCTTCCTTTCATAGCTTCTTAGCAGTCTTCAGTCAGGCCACGTGAATCTCTTTGGGCCTTAGTTTCCTCATTTGTAAAATGGTGAGATCAAATTTGATGATCTCTAAGGTTCCTTCTTGCTCTTGATCCATGAGTGTATGAACCTTGCTTTCCCCTAGAGAATCATCTCATCCAGCTTCATCACCTACTTCATTCAGGCAGCCTTGTGTAAGTTGCTTTTGGCCATTTCTAAAACTTAATTCATCCTTAGTGGATAAAGATTTGCCCTAGTGAAAAAAAATTAAAAAAAATTCAGAAGTCCTGAGCTTTGCGGATTTTCCCTTTCCCTTCCCTTTCCCTCCCCTCTTCTTCCCTCTCCTTCCCCTTCCCCTTTCCCTTTCTCTTTCCCTTCCCCTTTCCTCTCCTTCCCTTTCCCTCCCCTCTTTTGCACCTTCCTCTCCCTTTCCCCTTCCCTCTCCTTTTCTTCCCTTTTCTCCTCTTCCCGCCCTCCCCTTCCACCTTCCCCTAACCCTCCCCTTCTCCCTTCACCCCTTTCCTTCCCTCCTCTTCCCTCCCCTTCCATCACCTTCCCCTCCTTCCCTTCCCTTCCCCTCCCTTTTCCTTCCCTTCCCTTCCCCTCCCTTTTCCTTCCCTTCCCTTCTCCCTTCCGTTCCAATAGAACCATAATCCCTCTCCTTCACTAAGGTCTTTTTGAAAGGGGTGGGAGTTGGTAGGGGTAGAGCCTTAGGTCCACAGTTTAACTCACTTCCTATGTAGCAGAGTCCCCTCAATGTACAAGTCCAAAGCTCCTTTGCTGGGCTAAAGGTAACATCTCACTACAGAATCCTAGCTCTAAGATCAGCATGGCTCAACCTCCCTGGTCTAAGGACTCCATAACTTATATCTGCACTAAAGGCAGTTTCAAAAGGTGAATTCTAAAACAGTTTTGTGACAGTATCACAAGAATATAAACTCACAAGGAAGTTGCTCAGAAAGGTGTGTAATGCTTTGGATGAATAAATATTTGTGTTTGTCTAAAAAAAACAAACTCAAAGGCATACACTGTATATCCTCACAGCAAGTTAACATTAAAGACCAATAAATGGTATGCCTCACCATTGATAGGGTCAAAAAATCTAGTCAACAAGTAATTATTAAGTGCTTACTCTTTGTCAAGTACAGGAGGCACAAATACGATCAAAAAGAAAGTCCCTGCCTTCAAAGAGCTTACATTCTCATGGGGGAATACAATATAAAAGGGAACTAAAGTGGGGGTAGGGGTAGAAGGAGATAGCTATACCGAGTATGGTGGTAAAGTCTGGAGAATCGAAGTTGGCTGTCTGGCCCCTTTCTTAAAATGGAGGTTCTGGAAGAAACTCACTAATAGAAGAAAGGGGCCATAGAGGAGTAGAGAGAAAGCAACTGAGTCATGGAATCCAGCTGAAGGGAAGGAATTACTTGGCCACAAATGTTGGGGTTAGGTTTCATTAGACAAAGGAGGTTCAAAAAAGCGTGAAGAAAATTTTTATTTCATATGTTAGAAACAAACAGGCTTGCTTTGAGCTTTGATTTTTAAAAGAAATTTTAATCAATTCAGAATTAATTAAACAACTATTAAGTATCAAAGATGGAGCTGGTTAATTACCAATCAGAGTGACTATGTGTCACTCTGTTAAACCTACTATGGTTGTGCTGTATCCATGTTTTTTTTCGTTTCTTAACTCCCAGCTCTCTCCTTTATAATCTGTCTTGAGAGGAACTGAAATGGGTGTTTGAATGTGCCAAACTTGAACTGGCGGATTTCTGACTTAGTTCAATGAACTGAGCTCTCCTTGAATTGCTTACTTAGATTTTAACTATTGCCATGATGTAAATCATTAAAAAATAATCTAAGTCCCCATATTAGTGATTGCTAAATAATCTAGAAACACATTGGGTAACCATTACATCCATTGATCAGAAGTAATAATTGTGCCCTTTTAAGATTCATTACTAAAAGATAATACCAAGAAAACAATTCAATCCTCATTTTCTCAGATTTTAAAAAGGACATGAAGAATTCAAAGTACTTTGAAAGTACAACCAGAAATATTTACTGCTTTAGCATTGTTGGTAACTCTTCCCTATCAGTAACTTAGGGAATATCAGTGATCATATGTTTCTTTTTTAATGAAGATGTGTCATTTCACAATGAAGGTCATACCTGAAGTAGAATGACCCTCCAAATCTTGCTTTGACCTTTGTGTAGAAAGTGGTGGGTGTTGGGAACCTCTCAGTTCTCTTTTTAGTTAAGGTTGTCTCTTAGGTTGCTAGACTGGATCTAGGAAGTTTGTGGATATGTAGGATATGACAAGACAGGATATTCCTTTCTCTTGGATAATTTAGTGACATTTTATATGGAAGTCGGGGGCCAAGGTATGAGTTCTAGATTCTTTCACAGAAAATAAGAGGTCAATGATACATTTCTCCATGTAATTGCTACAAATAGAAGAGAAATCTGACGAATAAAGACACTTTGTGAATTAGAAATGCTATTAAATAAATGTCACCATAATAGAATTCATGGTTGGGCTACTCAGCTACCCTCACTGTGATATTTCCAGAGTCTGAAAACAAATGAACTTCATTGTTTAAAGAGGTTGCCTTGGACAACCAGATGACATATGCAGAAACAGTCCTCACATCACAATGGAAAGGGCTAACATGATGCCCTCATATAAATATTGAAATAGAAATGCTTCTTCAAAGGAATGAACCATAGAATAGTATTACTGTTTTACAAATGCAAGCTATTATTGACAAGCACTCTTTGGAAATTCTATAGACTTCCCATTCATTTTAGAATATATTTTTCATGAATGAAGCCATTTTTACTAGCTCTATCAATTTTAGAAGAGAATCTGTTGTGGTTATTGCTGTCTAATTTTAGATGTTAATACAGATTCATAGGGCAGTTTAGTGATGCGGTGGATAGAGTGCTGGACCTGAAGTCAGGAAGACCTGAGTTCCAGCCTCAGACACTTACTAGCTGTGTGACTCTGGTCAGGTCACTTAACCCTCTTTGTCTTAGTTTCCTTATCTGGAAAATGAGCTGGAGAAGGCAAACCAGACCAGGATCTTTGCGAAAAAAACCATCCAAAAAGGGGTCACAAAGAGTTGGACATGACTACAAATGACTTAACAAAAGCAGACTCGTAGTTTAGTCATAGTACCTGAACGTTTGAATTAGAAGGGATCTCCTGTCATCTACTCATCCAATCACCTTATCTTATGGATGAAGAATGGAAGCACGGCAATGTTAAGTGACTTGTCCACAGTCATAGAGTAGCAGAGTTGGGAGTAGAAACAAGGCCTTTTAATAGTTTTTAGTCCTACATAGCCCCCAGAACACCCTCCTCTTTCATGCAAGCCCTCTATAAATACTATTCCAGGTTCAAGGTACCCTATAGGTCCATACCCCCTCAAAAACCCTATCTTACAAGCCCCTACTGATGTATTTACTTTTACTAGTGAGAGAGAGGACATAATCGGTGCAAATTAAAGGTATTTAATAAAACAGGTGAGAAAGTAGCAATACGAAATTTCCTCCATAAATCTGGGGCATATTTTCCCACAAATATGCCTGAAAGGTGAACACACATAGGGAACACATGTGGAGGGGTGTATAAGAAACATATGTGCCCAGAGTGCTTAGGTAGAGGGTAACATGCTTCTGGGAATATCACATTACTCTCTTTGGGTCTGCCTGTTCCATGCTGAGCGTGATTTCTGTACGAGGCATTACTTCTTGTTAGTAATCTTAACTAGTCCTTGTTAGTGCTCTGCTGGTCTCCGAGTCTTGTACCTTTAATAGTTTCATGGCTGCTCAGCTTCTTTTTGCTATCACCTTCTGGACTTCATCTCTGGTGGGCACTTTGCTCTACTAGGCTCCAATGACTAGAAAACCTCTCCCTGACAAAGCCAGCTCAGAGTTCTTTTGTTTGAAACTGAAACTATGAACCAACACACCCAGATAAATATCAAATAAGCTAGGTAGAGTGCTCTTGGGTTGAACTTTCTTCTTCTTGCCAGAAAGATCCATGTTGTTTTCTTTCTAATAACCCCCACTTAGTTCCCTTAGGAGAGTCAATTGATATAATGTATGTAAAGTACTTTGCAAACCTTAAAACTATATAAATACCAGTTATTAATGTTGTTATCCCATTCAAGGGGGCCTTATCCAAGAACCTCCACCAAGATATGTGGGTCTAAGTCACTATAGTTTTTTTCTGGGCCCCCTAAAATTCTTTGTATCTTACCTAGTAAAATCTAGTCAATGAGCATATATTAAGTGCTTGCTGTGTATCAAGTGCTGTGCTAAGAAGCCCTGGGGGATAGAAAGAAAGACAAAAATAATGAAAAGCATAACAAAAACAAAAAAGAAACCCAATCTCTACTCTCAAGGAGCTCACAGTCCAATGGTGTAGACAACACGTAGACTACTCTGTACAAACAAGATATAGACAGGATAAATTGAAGATTACCTCAAAGGGAAAAACGAAGATTAAGGAAGATTAGGAAAAACTTATTGTAAAATGTAGATCTTCAGTTAAGATTTAAAAGAAGTCAGCAAATGGAGATGAGGAGGGAGAGAATTCCAGGTATGGGGGACAGTCAGTGAAAACGCCCAGGGAGGAAAAGATAGGTTATCTTTTTGATGAAGTCCAGAAGGTGATAGCAAAAAGAAGCTGAGCAGCCATGAAACTATTAAAGGTACAAGACTGAGAGACCAGCAGAACACTAACAAGGACTAGTTAAGACTACTAACAAGAAATAATGCCTCATACAGAAGCCACGCTCAGCATGGAACAGGCAGACCCAAAGAGAGTAATGTGATATTCCCAGAAGTATGTTACCCTCTACCTAAGCACTCTGGGCACATATGTGTCTTATACACCCCTCCAACATGTGTTCCCTATGTGTATTCACCTTTCAGAGCAGAGGCCAGTGCCATTGCATCACAGAGCATGAGGGTGGGGAGAGTAAGATAACTGAACAGGTTAGGGGAGGGGAAGATTATGAAGAACTTGGAAAAGCCAAACAGAAGATTTTATATTTGAATATAGATATTACTAATTTGTAAAGTCATATAAATATGAATAAGCACAAAAACTAAGCGTACGAGGCAATGATATTGTTTTCCTCGTGGCCCACATACCTGTCTTTTGCTCACATGTATGCATATATATACACATATTTACAACATATACATATATACACATGATAATATATGCATACATTATACAATACACATGCACACACAATATATGTATGTGTGCATATATAAATACACACTATATATGTGTATATATATATATACATATACTCACACATATATATATAGGGTATGTGTGTGTGTGTATGTGTGTGTGTGTGTGTGTGTGTGTGTGTGTGTGTATAAGCCTTCTAGGCTTTGCACTGACCAACTTTTGAATCTCAGCTAGTTAATTTACCCGCCCAATTTCACACAGCTTCTCAATGTCAAAAGTGGAACTAGAATCCAATTTTAATTATGTTTTCCTTAAATGATATCCCTGGAAGATTTTTCTCTACCCACGTTTTCTCCTATTAATGACTCAAACTTGTGGAGTGTCAATAATGTCCTAAATATTGTAATATGGAGAGGATTCCTTCAGGAATATTCATTCTGACTCAGTTTTAAGATTGAATGGTTATTTGAGAAGCAATATGGTGCGCTAGAAAGAACACTGGGCTTTTGAAGTCAGACCTTTTTGGGGACCATCTTTACTAAGATTGTGCCTATGGACTAATTATTTCATTTCCCCAAGTTTCAGTTTTCTCATCAATAAAATGGTGACTGACAATAATTCTATCATTCCCTACCTCACACGTTCAAGCACTCTGTAAACTGGAAAGTCCTGTATAAATGTCAGTGATGGTTATTATACTTGAGTTACTAATTTTGATGTCTCCTCTTTGATAGTTAAGAAATATCTTGCACTATGACACTGATTGCTTTAGATCATGTGTGTCTGATTCCCCTTTTAGGTATAATTGCATAGCTTGCCCACAGTAATTTCTATTCTGATTCAATTAAAAAAAATGTCCAATCGATCATTCCAAAAGGTGATATAATGTTACAACCACTGTGTTCAAGAGGTAGTATCCATGACCCTTCCTAGTAATGAAGAAATGTTTAGGCTGAAAGAAACCTTGAAGATCTTGTCCAGGGGTGGAGAACCTGTAGCGTCGAGACCACATGTGGTCTTCCAGATCCTTGGGTGCAACCTTTTGACTGAGTCTAAGTTTTACAGAACAAATTCTTTTATTAAAGGGATTATTAAAAGAATCCAGTCCTCTCCTTTTATAGATGAGGAAACTGAGACCCAAAGAGGCCACAAAGGGCTAGTTTTGTGTTAGGGCTAGAAAACAGGTCACATCTTCCAGGCTGCACTCTGCACTGTTTTTCCTATCTCTTTCTTTTTGTGAAAGTCCCAGAGCCCCTTTCTTCCTTTAATATGTAACTCAAGCATCATCTTTTTCATGAAGCATTTCTTTTCCCAAATTACCTTGCAGCTAATCACTTTGTGTATATTTATGCTGAATATTCTAATGTATGTACTTGTTGCCTTTTCCATTATTATCTAAGCTCCTTCTAAATAAGAATTATTTCATTCTTTGTACTTGTTTGTATCCCTAATGCTTAGTGCCATTCCTGGTACATAGTAGGCATATAATAAATGGTGTTTTTTTACAACACAATAGTAGCTAATAGTTTCTGACAATTATGGATGGAACTTTCAGGATTACACAGTAATCACCTACATTTGGAGCTTTCAGGATTACACATAATCACCTACATTATCTCATTTGTTTCTTGTAATAGCCCTGTGTAGTTAGAACTAAAGGTTATTGTCCCATTTTACTCAGATGAAACGGAGGCTAGATTTTAAGTGACTTGCTTATGGTCAGAGGTAGAATTCAAATCCATTCATTTCCCCATACCACCCTGCATTTGTTGTAGTCTTGTGACTTTGGATAAGTCATGTCAATTGTCTGGGACTCTGCTTCCTCATCTGTGGGCAATGGTAATAAGAGCATACCCATTTATCTTATACCACATACAGTTAATTGTGCAACCATGTATTCTGCAAACATGAGGTGATGGTGGCCAGGAAAAGCATCTTTTCTGGTCAAGGCTGGTAAGATTCTTTACCATGGTTTTTTCTTATAACTACAGAGTAGGAAAGGCAACTACATGATGTAATGGATAAATTGCTGGGCCTGGAATTAGGAAGACCTAAGTTCAAATGTGACCTGAGACACTTACTAGCTGTGTTCACTTGGACATGTCACTTAGCTGTTTGCCTCAATTTCCTCGTCTATAAAATCAGTTAGAGAAAGAAATTACTTTTGCCAAGAAAACCCCAAATGGGGTCACTGAAAAGTAGACTGAATAACAACACAGAATAGGAAAATGGCTATATGGATTTATCCAAATATTCCCTCTAGACTTCCAACACCTTTTTCTATTGATCAAACTTGAAATGATCCCATTTCTAGGCTATGTGTTGGTTTAGGTAACAGCATATTCAGTTGAATTGAGCCTGAACAGGCTGAGAGTTTAGTAGAGTTGGTGAGCAATGGAAGTGGGGACAGCAGTGTCACCTCCCCCTCCCACCAATTCCCAACACACACAGCCTGCCCTCTCCCCACCCAGCTATATACTATAGCCCACTTGCCACCAGCTCAGAAAAGCTCAATGGGACACAATGCACAGTGATCGCGTGGCGCCCACGTAGAGCCAAGTCTTGGGGACGTGTCCCCGAGTCTCCAAGGTGACGGGTCACAATAAATGCGCTGGACCCTGTCATCTCGTCCTCTAGATCTGAGCCGGCTGCTGAATGAGTCCGGGCAAAGGATCCTGGCGTCCTGAGCCCTGCTAGCAGAAACACACGAACAACTGAGGACAGAAGGGAAACTTGGTTTCCCAACAACCATTCCACTATGTACGGGCCAGGTAAGAGAGCATCGTCCCCTCTCCCCTCCTCCCCTCACCTCCAGGCCCGAGCCCTCATCTGGGACCGAAAAGGGGGTTGGCGGAGAAAACTGGATAGGGAGAGGAAACTAACTACCTGGAAAGTGGCGGCTCCTGTGGACCTTAAGGCAGTGTCCTGACAGAGAGAAGGCGGGGGGAGGGAGAGACACAGGAAAGGGGGAGAAGGAAGAGACAGAGACAGAGAGAGAGAGATGGAGAAGGGGGGGGGAGAGAGAGAGAGAGAGAGAGATACAGAGACAGAGACAGAGACAGACACGGGGCGGGGTGGGAGAGAGAGGGAGAGAAGGAGAAGAGAGGGAGAGAGGGAGGAAGAGAGGAAGAGAGAGAGGGAGAAGAGAGGGAGACAGGGAGGGAGACAGGGAGGGCTCTTTCAAACTACCTTGCACCTGGGATCCTTGCCCCCCAAATGTACACTTAGCGGCTTTCAGTCTCATCATGAGTCTAAGAAAGGACAGGACGGGGTCAAGCCGCTCAGAACAAGGAGACAGGCAGTCAGGCAGCTCTGAGAGAGGCTGGGCACAGACCACATCCCGGATCCCCCCCCCCCCCCCCAAGGGAGCGGCACACCCTTCTCTGAGATTTCCCTCCCTCCTATCAATTCGCCACTGTAAAACCAGTTGAAATAAGTCCAAGGTTGGCGCATTAGTAAAGGGAGGGAAGGAGGAGGAGGGGAACGGTAATGGAGGCACTTGAAATCACCGTGGTCATGGTCATTGGAAGCAGACCTGGCTTTGGACACCCGTAGAGACTTTAATACGTGGTGGAATGCAAATAAATCCCAAAGCAAAGGGTTTCTGTTTCACGGTGGTATGGAGGCAGGACCGTGCAGCTAATTCTCACCTTGGCTGGGGGAGGGGAGACTGTGGTTATTAAAAAGCAAATTTGTATGTAACAGATGTGGTGTTCTTAGCACAGAGTATGCATCCATATTGCAGCCGCTTTCGGGAATTTAGCTATTTGATCTGCACGGAGCTGGGGAGAAGAGAATTCCTCCTGCTGGAATACTAGCTGCCTGATTATTGTGCATTCAATTCCATCCTTGCCATTCTAATGACCCAAAATACCCAGTTACCGTTGTCTTGCCGGGTAATTGAGTCTCCAACATCTATGGAGCTGTGGGATGTTGTACAACTTTAAGTTAACAGAATTGTGGGCTTGAGCATGAATGAAAGATGTATTTCTATAGGCAAGGGAGAGGAATGGAGGGCTTGTGGAGAATCTACCTCTTCATTCCTAGGTCACAAATTGATTCAGAACTATGTAGAGCTGGAAGAGAAACTGAGACCAAGACAGGGGAGGAAGCTGTTCCTAAGGTCCCGTAAGCAGTAAGTCACTAAGCTAGAATTTGAGCTCAGGTCCTTTGATTTCAAACTCAGAGTTCTTTCCACAGCACCGAACCTGTTTCTTTGGATTCTTGGGCTGTGCAGATATTTGGGAGACTAAACCATCTTTTTTCTCCAAGGTCTTTGCTGGGAATATAATTTCAAGGGCCCTCCCTTTGCCTCAATCTTTTTGTTAAAGCCTGCAATTACCTTTTCAGGGTACAAAGGCAAACATAAGAGGCTTAAAATGTCAACAATGCCTGAATGAAGTCACAAATATATTATTGACTGAAACTCATTCATGTTAAAGTGCAATCAGTTAACCTATCTGTTAAGAGTAAATAAATGTCAGATATAAGATACCTGGCCATTGAAATTAGAGGGCAGGAGGCATTCTGGGATTTTGAAGAGGCAGAAGAGAAAGGGCATGGTTTAAAAACCACAAACTTCATTTTAAAACTTATTTTTGTCACTTTCAATATAATTGGTTAATTTTGTAATTCTCTATACTTTATTCATTTAAAAACATTATTTTGAGAAAGGGTCCATAAGGCTTCAGGGGATCTGTAGCATAAATAATAGGCCAAGAGCCCCCAATGTAGAGAGAGAAACTTCACTGACAACAATTTTGCTTGCCAGTAGGCTTTGTTTATGTCCAACTGTGAGCAGATGAAAAGACACTCAATATGTTTGTCCCAGGCAGCTATGTACTAGCCCAGCTCAGCAGAAAATGGCCCTAAGCTGTGTAACCCACTGACATTACTTTGTATGATTAGTGAAGTCATTTTTCCTTTTGTAAATTTCTTTCAAGTAACAAGTTTTTAAAAATGAATCTGTCCCTTCCATTATCCTCTTTAATTGAGCAAATTAAAAACAAAGAAACAAACCCTTTAACACATACCTACAGAGTCCAGCAAAATGAATTCCCACAGTAATCATGTCTGAAAAAGTCTATCTCTTTCTATGTTTTGAGTTGATAAACCTCTTTGATAAGAGATTGGTAGACTTCATTCTTTTAGATTCATGGTTTATTGCATTGATAAGAGTTCCACAGTCTTTCAAGACTGTTTTTCTCTGTAATCATTGTAAAAACTGTTCTCCTGGTTCTGCTCACTTTACTCTCCCATCGGTTCTTAAAGATCTTTCCAGTTTATATGCAATATTTTCCATTTCGTTATTTCTCATGGCACAATAATACTCCAATTGCATTACATTCATATTCCACATTTGGTTGTTATTGTTCAGTCTTGTCCGACTCTGTGTGACCCCATGGGCTTTTATTGATGGGATTTTCTTGGCAGAGATACTCCTCCAGTGTGCCCCCCATTTTACAGATGAGGAACTGAGGTAAACATGGTTAAGTGACTTGACTTATGATCACACAGACAGTGAGTATCCAAGGTCAGATCTGAACTCATGAAAATGAGTCTCTCTGACTCCAGATCCAGTACTCTATCCACTGTTCCACATAGCTACCAGCATATGAGAACACATCTCATTGTAAATGAGACCACGTTATGATTTTGTTTCAGGACGAATTTCAACCAAATCAAATCTCAACTTATAACAAATGGTAACATTGAAAAATCTCAGTTTTCCTGAGAACCGTAAGCACCTCTAATCTTAGAATAAATTGCTTTCATTTAGCTCACTTTCAAAGACTGGTGGCAGTCTCACATTCCCATCACCCTCTTTTGGATCCCAAGAAGTTCTAAGAATTTGGATGAACCTTTCCAATGGTCCTTCAAGGACAGATTTTTAGTGTGTTATAGTCAAATAATTTCAAGCTGGAGATTTATTTCTATAGTTTCCACTTGGTAAACATTATAATTTGATACAATATTGTCTGTCTGAAATTAACAGGCATTTTCCCCTAAAATTTCTCAAATCCTTATATCAATGGAATAAAAAGTCTCCTCAAACCTCTTTCCAGAACTCCAAACCCTTGACTTTCAAACACTTCATTTCACAGTCTATGCAGACTCCAACTTTAACTTTGTACCTTTTTCTCCTATCTTTACTTATTTAAACTTTTCCTGTATTTTTTTCTTTTCAATGGACTGATCAAAGCCTACCAAGTTAAAAATTGACCTTTCATTTTAAAAGCTGATTCCTCACTTTGCTTTACCTTTACTACTTTTCTTAAGTCCAACTCATCTTATTTTCCAATCATATTCTAGACTTAACATCTCTCCTGTACAGATTTTCTTATATAATACCAATTAACAGCTATACTTTTACTACTTGAGTTGTATAGTCTATTTTAACTCTTATGTCTTTTCTACTAATTTACATAAATTATGTCAAATCATTTCAAACTAGTTTCAGTTCTCCCTATTCTCTGGTAGGTAAAATCACCACCTACTAGAACAAAATGCATCTGTCACCCTCAAAAAAGGAGAAGACAGTAAATAGAAGTATGTGCCATTTGTCTCTCTTTATCTCTGCAATCTCCAACTTAGCCAGGGTTATGAAAGTGGTGAGAAAAGAATCTTGTACTATTAAAAAGTCTTAAAACTACTTAAAAAGGTCAGTGGAAGTTAAGTCCCTGCTCAATATCATATTGTTTGTCCTTCATTCTCAAAGAGAACCATGACATCAGGGAGCTCATGCCATGACATGGCTCAATTTTACACATAGCTGGAAGAGATATTTTAGCACTGAGATTCATTAATCTCTAAAGTTCCTTTCTGGACTTTCTTACAGCAGTTTTTATGAGTGACAAGGGGCTGCTCCCCTTCAAAATTCTCCAAGGTAGACAAGACCTTGAGAGCACAAGAGAACTTTAGAAGTGGAAGCCTTCCATGAAATCCCCACCTTCTTTTCCTGCCATGTTTCTCTCTCTAACTAACCTTAGGCTCATCCTAGTGAGTGAGTGTAGAATTAAGGCCTGTGGTTGGATCCAGGACCAGAGGGAATCCAAAATTCCTTGTCTTGGCAAGGAGAAGGGTTGCCTTTTCATGTGAGAACAAGGATGGAGGAAGAAATGGTGGGGGAAGATGTTTGAATGACATGAAATGAAAAAGAGAGAAGAGGGAATTCTGTGAGAATGGTCTCAATTTTTTTGGTCAGTTATGAGGCAAGGTAAGGTCCTCTGCTGGGAACGTGGGAGGAAGAAAGTGCCATGGAAGGCTTGGGGGGGGGTGTGAAAAGTTTTGGAAGAGATTATGTGGTGACTGGTATAATTAACTGATTAGGGAGGCTTAAAAGGATTGCCGTGCTTTGGTGAGTGCCTAATTGACATTATGGAACATTTATAGTGGACCCAGTCAGCATGGTTTTATGCTTTTCTCTAAGGTCTGTTGAGAGCACAGATAATAGGTTTGAAGGCAGTAGATATGATTGGTTGTTTGGTTGTTGTTGTTTGTTCTTGAAGAGGACCAAAATGCCATCACTATGTTAGGGTCAAGTTACAATGCATCTGACTCTGTCTGATCAGATCAATATGAGTTCAGAATGCTCTACCACAGGTTGGGCATAAATAGTCCATGGGAACATTGGGGGTGGATTCTCTAAATTTGTGCATCCTGCATTTCCTTTGAGCTGTTTCAATTCTGCTTTACTCATAGAGGATAGCACCTTTTCTGATGAAGGCACACCATGTTGAGCAGTCCTGTGCCAGTGGCTCCTATATCACACAATCAATTTCAGAGTTCTTCAGAGAGACCTTGAGAGTGTCCTTGTATTGCTTTTTTTATCACCATGTGAGAGCTTGCCTTGTGTGAATTCTAGATGACGGGAGCAATCCAGCGTTGGGGCTTGGCAAGACATCATCAGTGGGCATTGGAATAAGGATGGGCAATGGACTCAATTGTACTATTAAAAATATAGAGGAAATATAGAGGAAAATATAGAACATGGTTGGTGCACGCAAAAAATCAAAATAGAGGAAAAGAAGAATGTATCCAGTACAAGGGTGATGGCCTGGGAAAGAAGTGAGGGATGGAAGAACTGAAGGTGATAGTGAAGATAACAGGATTAAGGGAGGCTAGTGGGGAGATAGAGGAGAAGATGGAATGATAAAGAAATTTCAGAGCTTATGAACATGGAAGTGGATCACTTATGAATGATGACAAAGATGTGTGTAGCTGAGGGTGGAGTGGAGGAAGAAGAGGTGATGAGAGCTAAGTAGTAGATCTAAAAACTGGAGAGTTAGGGTGTTTGAGGGGATGGTATCAATATGCATGATGAAGTCCCCTAAAATGAGAGAGGGAGTTGGGGCAGGGTAGGAGGAAAGAGAAGTGACCTAGTCATTGAACTCATTGAGGAAAGGAGAATATCCTGGGGGTATGTTGTTGATAAATAACAGCTACCACAATCTTGATTGGATGAAATGAATCTCAAAGGAGGAGATGTTGCTGGTGAATAGAGATGATGCCACACCATCAGGAGAGAGCTAGGAATCACTAGGACCCACAAAATGAAGGGAAGAATGGTAAAAGAAGAGATTTAAAATGAAAGAATATTTTTTAACTATGGAGTAGACACATCAGAGACACTGTGGAAGAAGCAGGAAGATCTAGAATAGGACATTTGGAGGGCAAGGTTGAAGTAGTTTTTGGTGTCCAGTGAGGGACATTTCCTTTAAGATTCTTAAATTTTTTAAAAGCAAATGAATGCCTGGATGAGGTAAAAAATACACAAGTTTATACAATGTAAACAATCTATATCCTATGTAATAAGATATCCAACTTAAAACTTCATTCTGATGGTAGAAGGAGAATCTTGAGATTCTGAAGAGAGAGGAGGAAATGTAGAAAAGGTATATAATAATAAAAGTAATAAAAAAACTTGAATAACATGACAGTTTACTTACAATTGACCCTATTTACTTCCATCTGTATATGGACAAAAAATAAATTCAATATTTTTGTCCCAGGCAGCGGTACAAGTCCAACTTGGCAGGAACAATGTCCCTTTGTATTAACATACACCAATATTGTTTCTTTGTAGGATTTATCAATTTTTGAAAATTGGAATGATTCTATTCCTAAAGAGCCCAGTGACACAATGTGAAGAATTCTGGAGTCAAAGGACCTGGATTTGAATTCTGACTCTGCTGCTAGTCTTATCTACTTGACCTTGCAAAAATCACTTAATATCTGAACCTCAGTTTCCCCTTTTGTAAATCAGAAGGGCTTGAACTAGCTAACCTGTCCTGTTAGTACTCTTTCCAAATCTGTTGTCTTATGATTCTGTGATCTATAGAAGTCATTTATGGAGGTCAGGGAGGTCTGGGAGTTAATGGAGAAAACATCTCAACATACAGTTTTTGTTGCCTTATGTGTTAGTGCTAGGAGCTGGAAAACGCAAATCCAGAGCAATCTCTGACCCCCAGGACTTCATCTTCTTGGGAGTGGTGGTGGTGATGGAAATCTCTTGATACTTTTCTTAAGATTTTCATACAATCATGCCATTGATCATAGTCATCCCTTGGGCTGGAAGTTAACCACTTACTATAGAAGAAGAAGGAAGAGGAGGAGGAGGGGGAGGAGGAGGAGGAAAGAATAAGATGAAGAAAATGGTTAAATTTGGCCTAGTGAGATATTTAAACAGTAAAGGACTAGAGTTGTTGTTTGTCCTTTGTTTTTGAGGAAGGTCAATGGGGTGATGTATGTGAATTGGATTTAAGTGAGGCAGAGTAGCAAAAAGTTGTCAGATTCAATCTATTTTACAGCCATCAAAGTCCAGGGGCAGGACAAAAGTCAGTGTTGACCTGGGATGTGGTGGATGTGGTGGATGACCTTGATGTCTTTGGTGTCTGGCCAAGCTCTAAGCACTCCACAGCATCTACTTCAACCTCCTTTATATGGCTGTTGGAACAAATTGTTCTCATCCATCCATTCTTCTCGGTGTTGGAAGAGTATTTACATGCTTGGGGTAGACATCCCTTCATCAAGTTTGAAGCCTGTAGGTTACCCTAAACCTAGTTTAGCCCATCTGCCTAGATGGTCTTACCAGGTTGTGGCTGCTCTGCATGCTATAGCTTTTGGAGAGGTGAGAGCTAAGTGACCAGTTGGACACCAAAGGTGGATGAGTAGCCCCGGAAAAGACTCAGCAAGCGCTCACACCAGAGGTGTAACACCTCACACATCTGACTAGTAATTGAAGAAAAAAGAGAATCAAACCAGGTTGTCCAGTTTCCAGTGATTTGTCTCCTTTAAGAAGAGAAGCAAACAATGCTTGGATGAGGTAACAAACACCTGTCTCTTTCATATTATAGTGTAATAAATCCATCCATTCAATAAAAAGTGCTGGGCACAAGATCTTTGTCTCTTGAAAAAGAATAAAAGAGTTGAAGACTTCATGATGAACCCCAGGATTCTGCACCCTAGGCTTATAGAAGGTCAGGATTGGGGGCAAAAGTATAGCTGAACTTGACTGAGGATATACAATTATGTGGATGGAGCTCTGGGTTCTCAAAACCTCTGCACAAACTTTGAGCACTTTTAAATTCAGGCCTAGGGATGGATTTTGAAGAAGTCTGAATATGGTCGCAACAGTCCTCAGAGACTGCCTCTCAGTTCAGTAGAAGGGGCTACTGTGTTGGCTAGAAGGACTTACACCAAGAAAACAAAGGGTCTTTAAACTATTGGTATATAGTGTAATGAAACAGTTTTGTGTGCTCTCTTAGGAAGTAAGACCATAGGTTCATAGATTTAGAGCAGGGATTTGGAACTTTTTTTGGGTCATAAATCTCTGTGGCAGTCTGGTAAATTCTTTGAAAGAATAGTTTTTTTCCTACTTTTTTATTCTTTAATATTTATTTTTTTTTAAAATTACATGTAAAAATATGTAACATTCATTTTTTAAAAATTTGAGTACAAAACTCTATCATTCCCTTCGTTTCTTCCCCCTTCTTTGGGAAGGCAATTTGACATAGTTTATACATGTAGTCATGTAAAACATATTTCCATATTAGCTTACGTTGTAAAAGAAAATACAGACAAAAAAAACAAGAAAAAATAACGTAAAAAGAGTATGCTTTGATATACATTAAGACTCCATCAATTTTTTTTGGAGGTTGATAGCATTTTTCATCACAAGTCCTTGGGAATTGTCTTGGATCATTGTATTCCTGAGAATAATAATAGCTAAGTCATTCACAGTTAGTCATTCTACAATATTGTTTTTACTGTATACACTGCTTTCTTGGTGTTCTGCTCAATTCATTTTCATCAGTTCATTTACGTCTTTCTATGTTTTTCTGAAAGCATCCTGCTTGTCATTTCTTATAGCATAATAGTATTTCATCACAGTCATATATAACACAACTTGTTCAGCCATTCCCCAGCTCATGACCATCCCCCTCAATTTCTAATTCATTATCACAAAATATGCTATTAATATTTTTGTACAAATAGGTCCTTTTCATTTAAAAAAACTCTTTGTAATAATGACCTAGTTAGTGGTATTATTGCTGGATCAAAGGGTATACGGGGTTTTATAGCCCTTTGGGCATAGTTCCAAATTGCTCTCCAAAACAGTTGGATCAGTTCACAACTCCACTAACAGTGCTTTAGTGATCCAATTCTCCCACATCCACTCTCACATTTGTCATTTTCCTGCTGTCTTGCATTTTTCATATGATATAGATAACTTTGATTTCTTAATCTGAAAACAGTTTGTTCATATTCTTTAACTATTTATCAATTGGGGAATGACTCATATTTTTATAAATTTGACTCAGTTTTCTATATTTGAACAATGAGACCTTTATCAGAGAAACGCTGTAATTTTTTTCATAGTTATGATTATTGTTTATTTTCCCTCTGTCCTGTTTTCCCTTATTTATCCCCATCTCCTTTCACCCTAACTCCCCCCAATCCAACCTACCTTTAATCAGTCTCTCCCCTTTCTATTATCCCCTTCCTCTCCTCCTACTTCCTTGTAGGGTAAGATAGATTTCTATAGCCAACTGAGTATGTATGTTATTCCCTCTTTGAGTCAATTCTGATGATATTGTTTGTCCTTTTTCCTCAAAATGTCCATTTCCTCAAAATGATGATATAACATTGGGGGGTGGTGGTCAGTGTACCGTGTGTCTGGCTGTGGTTGATCAGACGGTATGAACTTGGAAGGTTCTAACACAGGTCAGGTACAAATAGTCCATATGATCATCTAGAGGAAAATATCTCTAAATTTGTGCATGTCACATTTCTTTTGAGCTACTGCAATTCTGTTTTTGTCATCGAATATAGTGCCTTCTTTGATGTGGGCATGCCATGCTGGACAATCCAGTGCCAGTGTCTCCCATATCTCACAGTTCTTTTGCAGAGACCTTGAGAGTGTCTTCTTCCCACCATGTGAGCACCTGTCTTGTATGAGGTCTTCATAAAAAGAGTCTTTTAGGCAAGCATATATTTGGTATTTGAACAATGTGGATAACCCACTGGAGTTGTATTCTTGTCTGTAGAGTTTGAATGCTTGGCAGTTCAGCTTGGAAAAGGACCTCAAATTTGTGATACCTTACCTTACCAGGTGATCTTCAGAATCTTCCTAAGACAATTCAAATTTCATAAGCATCCAACAATGAGGTTGGCATAGTAGCTCTGTAGACCTTCAGTTTGGTAGGCAGCCTAGTGAACTTATCCACAACATTCAAAATTTCTCTTATTTGCTGTAACCAATGGATCCACATGTGACTGGTAGAAAACTTCTGTCTTTTTGGTGTGGTATTAAGCTAAAGTTAACATAGGCAGCAGAGAATTTCAGTTTTAGAGGCTGCATTGAGTACATAATCATCTAAAGCAAAAAGTAGAGCACTAACTCTTCCTCCATTTTAGTCTTGGCTTTTTTGGTAGCCTTTTCAAATTAAATAATTTACTGTTAGTGTGATAGTTGACCTTTACATCATTTTAATCCTTGATGACAACATCACTGAAGACATCATGCTAAAAAGCATTGGAGCTAACACACAGTCTTGCTTCACTCCAGGTTCATCTTCCCTAAGTTCTTTCATTTCTCTTTTATGTGAGATAATTTGTCCCTCTTCTTTCCCCTTTATCCCAGTGCATCCCTATTTCTCACTTCTTAATTTTATTTTTCAAAATATCATCCTATCATAGTCAATTCACACCCACACCCTCTATCTATGTGCACTCCTTCTAAGTGCCTTAATAATGATAAAATTCTTAGAAGTTACAAGTATCAACTTCTCATGTAAGAATGTAAACATTTTAACTTTTGAATTTCTCATGATTTCTCTTACCTGTTTGTCTTTTTATGCTTCTCTTGAGTCTTGTACTTGTGGCATATAAATTCCAATAGGCAAAGTTTCTGAGTATTAAAAATCAATTTATTAATTAGGCTAGCCAATAATTAAAAATTAATAGTCAGTGATTTCTCTTGGTAATCAAAAATGCTAAGGGAGAGTCTCCCAACAGAATAAATCCAGGTCTGTCTTCTTGATAGCAAATTACTGGGAACTCTCCCCTAGGAAGAAAAAGAAACAACCCTGATTGATGGATATTACATTAAAAGGTGGTCTGAGAGTTCTCAACAACTTGGGCTGAGTATGTGGCTTGGTCATGAGACTCAGTACCCTCCAGCAATCTGGGGCAGGGGAAGCCATTTCAATCTTGAGTTTTCCAGCTAATTTTCTCCTTCATGAGCCAGGCTTCCCTAAACTCTAATGAAGGGAGTAAGGATACAAGTTCTTCCCTCTGTGTGTGTGTGTGTGTATGAGAGAGAAAGAGAGAGAGAGAGAGAGAGAGAGAGAGAGAGGGAGAGAGGGAGAGAGAAGGAGGGGGAGAGAGAGGGAGGGGGAGAGGAGGAGAGTGGGAGAGAGGGAGAGAGGGAGAGAGGGAGAAAGAGAGAGGGAGAGAGAGAGAGACAGAGAGAGGAGATCTAACTCAAATTGTATCCTGTTTATAAACAGAACTCAGATTCCTAATGGGGGTGCTCAGTGAAACCTAAATAATTAGCAGATGCCTTGAGAAGAGCTGGAATGAGATGACATTGGTTAGCTAGAAAATATGACAAATTAATAATCAAATGATACAGCATTAAAATTATTTTTTTCATAATTTGAAAGTCAAATTCTCTCTTTAGCTTTTATCTTTTCATTAGGAATGTTTGAAAGTCCTCTTTTATCTGTTTTTCCACTGAAGGATTTTATTTAGTTTTTTTGTTGGGTATATGATTCTTGGTTGTAATTCTAGCACCTTTGTCCTCCAGAATATCATATCCCAAGCTCCCTCTGAACCTTTGATGAAGAAGCTGCTAAATCTTGTGTGGTCCTGACTGTCACTCCATTAAATGTGAATTGTTTCCTTCTGGTTATTAGCAATATTTTCTCCTTGACCTGGGAGCTCCAGAACTTGGCTATAATATTCCTTGAAGTTTTCATTTTGAGATCTCTTTCAGGAGTGATCAGTGGAGTCTTTTAATTTCTGTTTTACTTTGTGATTCTGGGCTATCAGGGCTTTTTTTATCATAGTTTTCAGGTAGTCCAGTAATTCTTAAATGATCTCTCCTGGATCTATTTTCCAGATAAGTTGTTTTCCCAATAAGATGTTTTTTATATTTCCTTCTATTTTTTCATTATTTGAGTTTGTTTTATTTCTTGATGTCTTAAAGAATCATTAGCAACTTCCACTTGCCCAATTCGTAATTTTTAAAGAATAATTTTCTTAAGTGAACTTTTGTATCTCCTTTTCCATTTGGCCAATTTTGCTTTTTAAGGAGTTTTTCTTCTTCAGTGATTTTTTTTATACCTCTTTTTATAATTTGACTTATTCTGTTTTTTAAGTTATTTTTTTTTTAGCATTTTTGTGCCTTCTTTACTAAGCTGTTGACTCTTTTTTCCGTGATTTTCTTTCTCACTCCCATTTCTTTTCCCAGTTTTTTATCTACCTCTCATTTAATTTTTGAAATCCTTTTTGAGCTCTTCTAGGAATTTTTTTGGAGAGCCTGAAATTAATTCAATTTTCTTTGAGGTTTTGCATGCTTTGACTTTGTTGTTTTTTCTGATTTTGTGTTTTGACCTTTCCTATCATCATAGTAACTTTCTATGGTCAAGTTCTTTCTTCTTTGTTCATTTTCCAGCCTATTTCTTAACTTTTAACTTTGTTAAAAGTTGTCCTGGGTAGAGGAGACATTGTCTTTTCATGTTTTTCCTGCTGCTGTTTTCAGAGCTAGTTCTGGGGGTCTATAAGTTTTCTGTACTTCCAAAGTGCCATGATTTAAGGAGAGGTATAGTCACTGTTCTCCTGGCCCATGTACTGTCTGTGAGTGACCACAAGCACTCCTTTTCACCCTGGAACTATGACCAGGATCCTTATTCCTTTTTGGCTATAAGTTCTAGTGTTACTAGTCTAGTGTTCCTCCCCACCCGGGCAATGAGACCAGGAATTGAAAATGGGCAATAATTCATTAGAATCCTAAGCCTAGTGCCCACAAAGGGGTTCAGAATCCCTTATTTCTATGGGATGAGAGTTACAGGAGTCACTGCTGCTGCTGATTCAATTGCCCCCAAGTCCTGTGCTAGACTGTGTTCTATCCCCACCCCAGTGACACAGACCTTTCTTGCCAACTTTCTAAGTTGTCTTGGGCTTGAAAATTGTGCCACCCCATCTTTATGCTGGTTCTGTCCCTCCAGCATTCATTTTGAGGTATCATTTTAAAGTTGTTTGGAAGGCAATTTGGGAGAGTTTAGATGATGAGTCGCTGCCTTTACTCTGCTAGTCTTGGCTCTGCCTTTATGAAGAATGTTTTAAAATGCATACAATAAAACACACAGAGATTACAAAGGAAAGCAATTATATTGAAATACAATTATATATGGGCTGGTAGGTGGCACAGAGCATATAGTGCTAGACCTGAAGTCAGAAAGACTCATCTTTCTGAACTAAAATCTGGCTACAGACACTTACTATCTGTGTGATCCTGGGTAAGTCACTTCACCCTGCTCACCTCAGTTTCCTTATCTGTAAAATGAGCTGGAGAAGGAATTAGCAAATCATTTCAGTATCTTATCCAAGAAGACCCTAAATGGGGTCACAGAGTGTGAGGCACAACTGAAAATAAATAAATGACAAAAACCAATAAATACATGTGTACACATATAAATGTCACAGACATCAGGTTAAGAACCCTAATTTAGAGCTTGAAGGTCACCTTCAGAGGCCATTTACTTCAAAGCTCTCATTTCATTGATGAGGAAAATGAGAACCCTGTGACTTGTATGAAACACAATAGGAGGTAGAGGCAGGGATAGAATTTTGGGACTCATGTCCTTTAACTCATCTGTGCTTTCTTATGAGTGAAGATCCAACAAAAGGTAGACAAGTACATTTTCTCCAAGCAATATAATAGTATATTAAGAGGGCACAGATCTATCAATAAAGCAGATCTAATTATTGCCTCAGTTTAGTCAAAAGACAAAAAGAATTGAATATAACATTTCCTTTTTATAAACATAGAACAAAGAATGCACAGAATAGGTGAGGAAATTGTACCATTGATTGTGGGGTTGGCAGCATCCTGGGGGTGGAAGGATCATGACTCGTTACATTAAGGGCAGGGATTTACACACATGTGGGACTAGGACCATCCTTCTCTCTTAAAGGAATGTTTTAAGGATTTATGGGACCCAGCTACATCCCAAGGCTATTGAGAGTGAACCAGGGATAATAGATTCACTGGCTCCTGAGAATGAGATAACACCACCCTTAACCTGGGCAATGATGGGGTAAGTTGGGGCCAGGTCAACTGGTATGCTCTTAGGGATAACATAGAAATGTCATGGAGTTTGTCAAGAGATGAAATTGTGAGAGATAACAAGTTTCTTTAGCACAAAGGGACTTGCAGGTGGTTCTAGGATAACAGTTCCCTTAGAATTAGAGTGTTTTGTGAGAGTATAGAACTTCTAAACTTGAGCTCAGAGTTTTCCTTTAACTAAAAGTGATCAATAAGAAGAATAAGCTTTGGCATCTAAGTGTGAGAGAGGAAGACTGAACTTTTAAACTCATGAGCTTCTACACTCAGAGACAAAGAAAAGGCTTAGGCTTGTTACATAGGATACAGAATGAGGTTATAGAATAGACTCAATTACATAATGAAATCAATTATAAAATACAGTATCAATAATTAATTTTCACAGCTTTTTCTACTATGCCATGCTGCCTCTTCTATTTGGTAGGCATTGTAGCAGTCCTTAAGTAGCCATTGTACCTCAAATAAACATTCTCAGCTTCCTCATAATCAAAATAACAGCTCCCATTTTTTAGTATTTTGATACATTACAAAGCACTTTTCATCCGATTTTTAAAAAATACATCTTAATTGTTATTTGCATTTCTTTAACTACAGCTTTTGCAGGTTGTAATAAAATGGGAATGTCAGTATCTTAATTTTTTTTACATATGAAGAAACTCAGGCACAGAAAGTTCAATTCACCTTCCTATGGTCATAGGGTTCATGTTTGGTAGAGCAGGTGGCTTTGAATCCAATTCTTCTACTTCCAAATTCCAGGGCTCTTTTCACTATTACACAAGATGTCACCAAAGATGATCACGCCACATTCTTGGATCTTATTTTCACTCTGCTCTCAATTACCCTCTATTATTTGCAATCAACCTATCAATCGATTGATCAATCATGCTGTTCCATTCTTTGCAGTTTCTCTGGATTCACTTCTTCCTTTCTATTTATGAAAAAATTGTGACCCTCAACTTCTCATCCCTGGATGAATGTAAGGAATTTAAAATGCTCCATAAATGAGAATTAGTTAGGTGGTCCTTCTCTTCAGTGGACCTCTGTCCAACAACTTCTTGTCATCTCACTCTCCTGATGATGATGACTCCTGTACTTCTCTGTTGTCTGTTATGAAAAGGTAACAATTCTGGAATACTATTTGAGTTTCTCTATGAATTACTTTTTCCATCTCCTTCCCCCTTTCAACTTTCCGTCCCTCCAACCATATTTTTATATTTTGAAGGTTCTTGGACCTTATTGATGTGGGTACTTGCTCCAGCAATATTAATTACAACCCATCCTTGTCCCTCTGATCCTGATCCACTCTCATATGTGTTATCTTGTAGATACTCCATAAAGCAGCTCACTGTTCTGGCTCATCCTGGCTTATCTTCCCAGCTGTGACTCATTCCCATCTCTAGGTCTTGACTCATGAAACTCCCCTCATCTGCATTACCCCCACTCCCTCAGCTTCAAAATGAAACTATTACTAGTTTTAAGTTCAGCTCAGAATCTGTTCTCATCAAAGAACCTTTGCAGACGAACTACTGACAAAGGATCACTCAAATTACAGAATGTATTAGAAAGGGGTAGATAAAATTAATTATTGAGGAGAAGGATAGTTAACTCATTGGATTACAGTCAGAATACAAAGAATATTGGTGGATAGGTGGAGTCAGGATGGCAGGATAAAAAGAAATAGAATCTAGATCTTTTTCCACACCAGGTAGAACAGACCAATTTTCCTTATTAATATATTGTTGCAAAATTTTAAAATATATTAGCAAGGAGAATACAGCAATCTATCATAAAGATAATGCACTATAACCAGGTTGAATTTATACAAGAAATGCTCAATATTAGGAAAATTTTAAGAATAAATGACCATATTAATAATAAACCCAACAAAAATCATACGATTATTTCAATAATGCAGAAAAAGCTTTTGACAAAATACAACCCCATTTCTTCTAAAAAAGCATAGGACTAAATAATGGAGCTTTCCTTAAATGATAAAATATTATCTATCAAAAACCAAGAGCACACATTATCAATAAGGGGATAAGCTAGAAGTCTTTCTAATAAAGTAGACCAGTGGTGAAGCAAAGTGTCTGTTATTATCACTAATACGCAATATTGAACTAGAAATGCTAGGTATAGCAAGAATACAAGAAAAAGATATTGAAGGAATAAGCACAGGTAAAGAAGAAAAAAATTATCTTTTTTTTTTGGCAGAGGACATTAAGGTTTACTTAGGGAACTCTAGAAATTTAACTGAAAAAACTAACTAAAGCAACTTTTGCAAAGTTACAAAGTTTAAAATAAACCACACAAATCACCAGCATTTCTATACATTGCCAACAAAGCCCAACAGGAAAAGATAGAAGGGGAAATTCCATTTAAAGTTATTGTAGACATTATGAAATATTTGGGAGTCTACCTGCTAAAACAAACCCAGGAACTACATGAATACAAAATACTTTTCACACAAATAAAGTCAGATCTAAATAGTTGAAAAATTATCAATTGCATACGGGGAGACTGAACTAATATAATAAAAATGTCATTTCTACCTAAATTAACTTACCTATTCAGTGCCATACCAATCAAACTACCAAAAATTATTTTATAGAGCTAGAAAAAACAAAATTCATCTGGAAGAACAAAAGGCCAAAAATATCAAGGATATTAATGAAAACAAATGCTAGGGAAGGTGTTCTAACTGTACCAAATTTTAAACTGTGTTAATAAAGCAGCAATCATCAAAACTGCTTAATACTGGCTAAGAAACAGAATGGTGGATCAGTGGAATAGGTTAGATATGATATGTAAGACAAAATAGTCAGTGACTATAGTAATCTACTATTTGATTAGTCCAAACACACTAACTTCTTGGATAAGAACTCACTATTTAACCAAAAGTGCTGGTAAAACTGGAAGATAGGAACTAGGCATAGACCAACATCTTATACCTTATACCAAGATAAAGTTAAAATGGATACCTTATTTAGTAAAGGCTGATACTATAAGCAAACTGAGAGAGCAAGGAATAGTTTACATGTCAGATCTATAGATACAAAGGGAATAATTTATGATCAAACAAGAAACAGAGAATATTATGAAATGCAAAATGGATGATTTTGATTATATTAAATTGAAAGGTTTTTGTACAAACAAAGCCAATGCAACCAAGATTAGAAGGGAAACAGAAATCTGGGAAACAATTTTTACAGCCACTGTCTCTGATAAAGACCTAATTTCTGAAATATATGGAGAATTGAGTCAAATTAGTAAAAATACAAGTTCATTTCCCAATTGATAGTCAAAAGGATATGAACAGGTAGTTTTCAGAGGAAGAAATTAGTTATCTATAGTCATATGAAAAAATGTTTTACATCATTATTGATTAGAGAAATACAAATCAAAACAACTCTGAGGTACCACAACACACCTACCAGACTGACTAACATGACAAAACAGGATAATGAAAATGTTGGAGAAGATGTGGGAAAATTGGAACACTAATGCATTGTTGGTGGAATTGTGAACTGATCCAATCATTTTGGAAAGCAATTTGGAACTATGCCCAAAGGAATATAAAACTGTGCACATCGTTTGACCCAGCAATAGTTACTTATAGGTCTGTATCCCAAAGAGATTATAAAAACTAGAAAAAGTTCCACATGTATAAAAATATTTATGGCAGCTCTTTTTGTGGTGGCAAAGACTTTGAAATTCAGGTGAAATCCATCAATTGGGGAATGACTGAATTAGTTGTGGTATATAAATGTAATAGAATATTATTGTGCCATAAGAAATGAGGAGGAGGCAAGCTTCAGAAAAAAAAAAACCCTAGACTTATATGAACTGGGTGAAATGAGTAGAACCAGGAGAATTGTACATGGTAACAGTCACATTGTGAGATGATTGACTTTGATAGACTTGGCTCTTCTCAACAATGCAAGGTTCTAGGAAAACTACAAAAGACACATGATGGAAAATGCTATCCATATCTAGAGGAAGAACTTTGGAGTCTGAATGCAGATGGAAGCATACTATTTGCTCTCCTTTTCTTTTGTTGTCTTGTTTTGTTTATTCTTTCACATAGTTCCTCCCATTAGTTCTAATTCTTCTTTACATCATGACTAATGTGATAATATGTTTAATATGAATATATATGTAGAGTCTAAATCAAGATTGTATGCCATCTTGGGGACAGAGGAGGAAGAGGGAAGAGGAGAAAATTTAAAACTCGAAATCTTATGGAAATGAATGTTGAAAGCTAAAAATTAATTATAAAAAGTAAAGAAATAGATTGATCAATAGAATAGATTAGGTATACAACATACTGAAGCAAATGGGTATACTAACCTCTTGCTGTACAGTCTTTCAGTTATGTCCAATCTGTCCATGGAGTTTTCTTGGCAAAGATACTGAAATGGCTTGCCATTTCTTGCTCCAGTGGATCCCTTAAGTGACTAAGGCTAGATTTGAACTCAGATCTTCCTAACTCCAGGCCTAGTGCTTTATCCATTATACCACAATAACCTGGTTTTTGATAAATCCAAAGATTCCAACTATTGGGGAAAAAAACTCACTATTCAATCAAAACTGTTGGAAAAACTGGAAAGTAATCTGACAGAAACTAGGTATAGAACAACATTTCACACCATAGAACAACTTAATGGAATGCAGAATTATTTGTTATATCTATGGATAGGGGAAAAAGTTTATGACCAAACATGAGACAGAGATGTTCACAGTAGGTAAAATGAATGATTATATAAAATGGAAAAGCTTTTGCTCAAGCAAAACTAATGCAGAGGAAATTAGAAGAAATTAGGAAGCAGAAAGTACTTTTGCAGCAAGTTCCTCTGATAAAAGTCTCATTTCTAACAAGAAATGAGAACAAGAACAAGAAAAACTCATTCTTCAATCAATAAATGGTTAAAAGATATGAATAGACAGTTTTCAGAGGGAGAAATTCAAGCCATAAATCACCAAATGAAAAATCACTAATGATTAGAGAAATGCAAATTAAAACAATTGAGGTACTATTTCATACTTATTGGATTGGGTAAGATAACAAAAAAGGAAAAGTCACACATGCTGGAGGGCCTCTGGGAAAACAGGTACACTGTTGTTGGAGTGTTGAACTAGTCCAACCATTCTGGACAGCAATTTGGACCTATGTCCACAAAATTATTAAAGTCTTGTATCTCCATTGATCCAGAAATACTACTATTAGGTTATATATATATATATATATTTGGATATGGCTAGTACAGAAATTTATTTTACATGATGACTATGCACATTTCGTTTTACTTGTCTTTTCATTGGGTCCTCTCATTGGAGAAAGGAAAAGAATTCAGAACTGAAAATTAATAAAATTGAGTTAACAAAATTGAGTTAACAAAGTGATCAGCAAACTATAGCTTGAGGACAATATCCAATCATTCTTAGCTTGTGAATCATACAAAAATAGGCTGTGGATGAATTCAGCCACCCCTGGGCTAGAATTACACTGGGAATAGGGTGAATTTATAAAGATGAAAATTAGTAGGGACAAAAGTAATGTACATTTGAGTTTAAAAATATCAATCTCATAAGTTCAAGATGATGGGGGTGGGGGAAGGATATGTGTTCAGAAAGTAGTTTTCCTGAAATACACACACACACACACACACACACACACACACACACACATATATGCTAGTATTACTAGAGAATTCAGAGTTCTATTGTACTTTGCTCTGGTCAGATCACATCTGGAATATTGTGTTCAGTTCTGGGCTCAACATTTTAAGAAATATATTGGAGAATAGCTTAAGATATTGGAGAATGGCTTAACTGGAGATTGTCTGAAAGAAGCCATTGGAATAGCAAAGATCTTGAAAATCCTCCAAATGCCATCTGAGGATTGGTGGAAGGTACTTGGGGTATTGGAAGGTTAAAGGAAGGTTGAAGTAAGAACCTTTAAAGGTTAAACCTTAAAAGGGAATATGATAGCTATCTTCAATCACTTCAAGGATAATCATATGGAAAAGAGATTATATTTGTTCTTGCTTTTGTCCCAGAAGGCAGAACTAAGAACAAAGGGCAGAGGTTATAAGGCAGATTTGGACCTGGTAATGGAAATAGTTCCTAACAGTTGTTTGGGTTGCCTTGGGAGGTAGTGAGCTCCCTCTCCTTGAAGAGTTTCAAACAGAAAGGCAAGATGATGATTTGACCCAGGACCAGGTAGGTTGCAGCTTAGTTATGGACTAGACTGTATAAGACCTCTGTGGTCTCCTTCAGCTTGGTTATTCTATGATTCTGTGGCTGTCTATAGAGGCAAAGGAACTTAGAGAATCAAAAAACTGGTCAAATTCTCATAAAGGAATTTCTTTCAATGGGCACAGATAATTTGGATGATCCAAGTCCACATGCCATCTTTTTCTTAATAACAAGATTTAATGGCTTATATTATCCTGAGAGTTGGCTTAATTCATGCCTGAAAAATGACTTCTACCGAAGATTCTTTCCAATTATGATTCTCTTATCCATTGCTTATATTTGCATAGCCCCCAAACAACCAAAGGAAAAACTTTCTACTGTTTTCTCTTAACTTTTCTGAGTCTGTTTTTAATATTTACGGGGGCTACATTTGCATTAGAAAAGGTTCCTTTATAGCAAAACTGTTCTTAGACCAAAATTCTTTCCTTGGTGAATGGATACCCTCAAACAGTGTCCATACAAAGACTAACCCCCATGTTCATCATATCTGAAAATGCTATGTTATGCTTTCAGCGGGAGATACCAGTTGGGATTCCTATGAAACTACAATGATGCACGAGTACACCCCTAAACGAGGAGAAGTTCCTGAACCGATTCGGTAAGTTAAGTTTTGATATAAATACTTCTGACTAATTCGTTTTGTTTTGTTGCATACCATCAAAATGAGAAAAAAATGATGTGTATCAGTCAATAATAGCATCGCTGAACATCCACCTTGTACACAGAACTGTTATAGGTGCCATTGGCACTGAAAAATGGAGAGTCATCCATACACCTCCTACTCACCAGAATTTATGGTGTAATTTGTGAGGTACAAGAGACAGACAAATAAATCACAACCCTGGTGGGATGGCCACTGCATAGCGTCACATACCATTGTATTTGGAACCAGAAGACTTGTATCCAAACCCCTGCTGGCTACATCCTTTGTCTGGCCTTGGCTGAGTCACTTTCCCTTTCTGGAACTCCATTTTCTAATCTTGAAAATGAAGGGGGGTTTCACTTGGTAATCTCTAAGGACTTGCCCAGCTAAAAATATATAATCCTATGATCCTGGGAAATATATAATATTATATGTGTGTGTATGTATAATATAAAATATAGGTAAAACATGTGCATAGCTCATTCAAGTTATCCCAAAGGGGGGGGGTTGCCAGGAGGATTAAAAAAAACTACTCAGGAATTTAATCTAAATTTAACCCATAAGAAAATATTGAGAAAGGTTAAATGGATCTTCTTAAAGATCTTCTTAAAGAATCTTTCTTAAAGAAAATTGACCAGAAGTAAGGTAATTAATATATTTACACAGTTCTCTCTAGTCCCAAAGTGTTCTCATACATTTTCTCATTTGGTGCTTAGAACAATCCTGTGAAGTAAATTATCCCAAATACTATTTCCTTTTTAAAGATGAAGAAGCTGAGGTCAGGGAAGATCGTTTTAAAATAAATCTAGTTGTCTGGCTTTCCTGTAGGTACAACCTCAAATTTCTCAGCGGTTTGTTGTTCAGTCTTTTAACATTTGTGAAAATGAATTTTTTAGACTATAGCCTCCTCCTCTCTTTTTCTTCTCTCCAAGTCTGGCATACTTTTGCAAACAGTCATCTCATAGGATTGTTTATTCTCAAGGGAATCTACAAAGTTAATAATATTTGGTCTCATCTACCTGGTTCAGTCTATCTTTAAAAGGCAGAAGTGTCTACCAGTTTCTCTAGCAGAAATACTGGTAGAAGTGCTTGGCAAGCTTTGCTGTAACATATGGCATCAGATTTCTTTTTTACAATTTCTAATGTGTTTCTTACAGTCGTAACGATCTCAAAAGGTTAGGATATTCATACAAGCTCAGTGATCCTATTGGCAACAAGACATTATACACTGAAGAGTATGATTGGAAACCGTACTCTAAAGAAGGAATGATAAGGTCCGGAACCACTATAGTAGCTAGGAACAATAATCCCCATCCTAGCCAGGTAAGACTGATATAAATACATACAGAGAAACATAAGTAAAATTTTATTGTAAAACAGTAACGAATCCGAAAATGTACCAGTGCCAAATGGCATTGTGAAGATTGCAGTTTCAAGGATCTTCTCTTTGAATCAAATGTGAATGGAATCACCTAATAATAAAATTCTAGGGTAAACAAATGTTATTATGATGTCTTATGTGTGGGTTTACCTGGAGGAATTTGGTATAAATAGCTTTTCCTCCCTCTCATCTCACATTTTCTTTGTATTTTCTTTTGCACTCTAATTTTTTGTATTACAAGTATGCACCATGATCCTCCTTCTGAGTTGAGCTCCATGCCAACCCTGTCTCCACGCTCTTTTTCATATCTCCTCTAGTTACTAGCAGTGTTTAACATGTATGTAGTAGACTCTCTGTAAATAGTTATTGAGTCAATTTGAAATGTATAACATTGAGAAAGCATTTTCTATAATTTAGCAAATTTTGTATTGGTCTCCTTAATTTATGTAGACTGCTGGGGAGTGTATATAGACTGTGGGCATGAACTCAGATCAGCAAAATGGAGAAAGGAACAGTAGTTTGCTGGATTGTAATTTCAAAGTTTCAGGAATTTGGAAACCAAAGACTTTGGGGGTGATTTATTTGATGAAGAAAGGCCAAATGAAACATTTATCTTTTCTGAAAGTGAAGCCTTGGGGAAAGTACCCTACTCTTGATTCAGGGTTCTCTTAGAGTTTATATATGAATTTTACTTATTTCAGAAGGGTTTTGAGGTTATCCTTAATGCACCAAAATTCAAAGGAGTGACTTGGTCAGACCTAAACTTAGGGAGTAGTACCTGGAGAGGGCCAAATTTCTCTTATTCCTTAAAAGATGAGGAGTGGAAGTGAACTAAGATAAAGAATTTAACAGTAGTAAGGATTCCAGAAGTCATAATGGAACGGTGTCATAGAAGGGCATGACAGAGGATAGTGTGGACTGAGTGAGGGAAGGTTGAGGTTTGGGTAAGTAAGCTGTGTGGAACATGAATTGGAGAAGAGAGAGAGATGAGGCAGGAAGAAATATTATGAAGCTATAGCAATAGTCAAGGAGAGGTGATAAAGGGACTGACTTAGGATGGGTTGTTGTAGGAGCAGAGAGAAGGGAGCATGTGTGAGATGTTTCAGAAGTAACCTGATTGGCTGATGAGATGAGGGAAAGTGAGGAGCTGAGGAGAATCTGGGTGATTGAAAGGATGTTGGTGCCCTTGACAGAAATAGGAAAGTTCTAAGAAAAGGGGGTATGGGTTTTTTTGGGGGGAAGATAATCAGTTTTACTTTGGAATATGAAGTTTGAGATACCCATGGACTATCTCTCTGGGTTGAAATATCCAGTAGGTAATTGGTGATGTGTGAGACTAGAGCTTAGGAGAAAAAAGATTAGGATGGATATGCACATTTGGGAATCATCTGCATAAATGTGGTAACTGAACCCATGGGAGCTAAAGAAGTAGTCAAGTGAGTTATAGAAAGAGAAAAGACTTTTGACAGAGCCTTGGTGGGAGGTGAGACAAGGATCGTGGAATCTAAAGCTGGAAGACTTCTCAGAGATCATGTCATCCAACACCCTCTTTTTACAGATGGTAGAAACTGGGATCCACAGAAAGTGAAGTGACTTGCAAAGGATCACACAGTCAGCACCAGAGAGTGGATTTGAATTCTTGCTAACAGTGAGCATTCCAAGAACAGTGCTCTTTTCATTGGGGTGTGGATGATTCACCAAAGAACACAGAAAGACAGGAATACAGTCAGAAGAAAGCAAAGGCATAAGAATGAAGGGAGGAAAGAGTATCCAGGAAGTTAGAAAGAGTGTTCAACAATGTCAGAAATAACAAGGGTGATCAGGAAGAGATAACAACTGAGAAAATACAAAAGAATCAAGCAGTTAAATTAGTAAAGAAAGTCCAACAGGTGTGAAATTTGTGTTTTCCCCCTTTCTTTCCCTCTGGAGATGTTTTGGTCAGTCACTAGGTATGGGGTTCCTCCAGTTGGTGCCATCTGACCATTCCTCCTCACTGCCCTTTGCTGCGTTGTCTACACTACAATGAAAAGAGAAATCAGCAAAGCTGGGATCAAATCCAGTCTTGGGGGCTGACTCTGTGACCTTACACAAGTCACTTAGCCTCCTGTAAATCTCAGTTTCCTCCATCTGCAAAAGGAGGAGGGTGTTGGATGAGATCATGTCTGAGGTCTTTGTTAGCTTTAGACTCATGAGCCAATGACATGTCTTGACAGTGAACATCATGGGTAAGGGTCTTCTGTGATCAAGAAAACTACAAAGTAAAGGCTTCTCCTAATTGAGTTGGAGTGAAATCACCTGGACACACTGGGCTAAATTTATAGTCACTACCTCTGTGAAAGGTATGTGGGTGGGGTGGAGGGTGATGGGGATACCCAAGGACTGAAACCGCTGTGAACTGAGGTTCCAATGATACTGATGGCTGATTTTTATATCCTTTACTAAGTATATTCTTTTCTACCCTTTACAAAGTGCTGTGTTCACAAAAATCCCTGTGATGGTGAGGTAGAGGTGTGCTGGAGGTGGTTGAATTACTAGCTCACTAGATGATTAAATTTTTTAGTGTTAGCATTTATACTTTGGAAATAGGTTATAGATTTATTATTTTGCTAATTTAGTCTTAAAGCCTTAAGAAAATGATGGAGAAAATATTAATAAGGCATATTAAACATCAAAGTGTATTATAGGTTGTACATTTTTTTGTTTTTCGAGAGCTGTTTGCAAACATTTACCTGTTTACAAGTATTACTGTTCACATTTTATAGATGAAGAAGCAGAATCAAAAGCGTTGTTACTGGCCCATGGTGGTATGGCTAGTTGGGTGGGGGAGCTCTGTGATTCAAACTCAAATCTTCCAGCTCCAATTTGGTCCTCTTCTCATTTGTACCATTGCCAAGAAGTCAAGGCCCACTAACTAGGTACAAGGTTTATATGTACAGAAGATGACTTTCTAGCTTTGGTGGCACATGCATAGCCCAGGGATACTGAGCAGATGTCTCTGGGAACAATGTTGGAACTGCTAATGTCCATTTCTCAGGGGAGTTCTGGGGAACCTTCCAACCTACTAGTCCAAATGGAATTGTCAGGAACTCCAGCAGTAGCCCCTGTGTATTAAGAATCCTAGATGATAATGATGTGAAAAATCATAGAAGGAAAAATAAAGGATATGAATTTATAAGAAATAGATAGATGATATTGAATACTTATAGAATTTTGGACTTCTTGTTTGATCATAGAACGTAATTTAGAATATACGTATTACTATATTTTATTATTTTTATTAAGATTAATATTATGTTGATAATATTGAAGTGGAGGAAATCTCCTAAAGACCCATAATGCTGGAAATCTCTATTCCTTCTCTCACTTAGAACATCCTTTGATCATACATAGATTTATAGCTGGAAGGGCAGCTAGTTTGTTTTACAGAAGAGGAAACTGAGGCTCTGGCTGGCCACACAGCAAATGAAGGCTGGGCAGTGCAGTAGGAAATTCATGGGGCCTCTTTGCTACTCTGGCGTGGGAGGCCAGAACTGGAATGACTTAGAATTTCTCCTCAGTATTAGAATCTGGGTAATAGGTCTAAGGCAAGGGTGGGGAGCCTTCAGCCTTGAGACCATATGTGGCCCTCTAGGTCCTTGAGTGCCACCTTTTAATTGAATTCAAACTTCGCAGACTAAATCCCCTTAATAAAAGAATTTGTTCTGTGAAACTTGGACTCAGTCAAAAGGCCTTACCCAAGGACCTAGAAGGTCACATGTGGCCTCAAGTTCCCCACCCCTGGACTCTTAAAGTGACTTTCTTCCTTAGGACAAACCACTGAAGAGGCCCTGGTCTAGATACACATACAATTTTGCTGTATTGGTTATATTTTCTTACCATTATAGTGAATAATGCCTAGAATGGTAGAGCTTGAAGAGAGCTTAATTAACTATCCTCTAGGTCAAACTCCTCATTTCACAGATCAGGATGTTGTGGAGGCTTAGAATGGCTAAGTGACTTGCCCAGTTCAGCACCCTCAGACTTCTGTTCCTCTAGTGCAGTACTTCTTAAACTGTGGGTCGAGAAACATCTGGCAACAGTAAAATGTTTCTGAATGAGCAATGATCAAAAATTATTTCGGAGTCAAACATAATGAATCCAAGGTGTTTCTGTTAGTGGGGGGGGGGGCCTATGCTACATCACGTGACTTCACTGTGGCCTTGGTTCTGGACACAATGCACACTTTGTGTACTGTGTGTGCCCTTGGACCAGGCAGCACCTATCATGCTGCTGCAGCACC